>JAODAL010010357.1:0-105598 GCA_025379985.1 Phyllomedusa bahiana | reverse complement strand
ATTTTAAAAAAATTAATGCGAATTTAAAAAGTTGTAGGGTGAGATTGGCAGTGGGCAGGAAAATAAAAAAACTTGCGGCAGGGTGGACACCCTTGAAACAGCACACGATAAAACGCGTCGATATGTCTCGGATATGCAACTCGCTATGGCGTCACAAGATAAACTACGGTAAACCAAAAAAACTTGGGGAAACGACAATAGGGGCCAAAACAGAAAAAATAAAAGAATTAGGGTTTTCCCGGGGAGGCTACAGGAGAGGAGAATTTACACCAGATACTGGAGACTGTCTTTAATGGACTGATGGGAGAACCTCCCACTCATAACATCAAACTGGACCGTGCACACCGCGCCCTTAACCCCTTAAGGACCCGGCGTTTTTTTTTTGGTGACCGTTCTTTTTTTCTCTCCTCGCCTTTGAAACCATAACTTTTTTATTTTTCCCCCCTAATAGACACATAGGGGTTTTATTTTGGGGGACAAGATGAAAATTTTAATGGTGTATTACTATACTATAGAAAAAACTGGGAAACCCAAAAAAATTTCCAAGTGGAAAAATTGGGAAAAAAAAAAAAAAATGTATTTCGCCATGTTTGGGGGGGGTTTTGCTTTTACGGCGTTCAATTTTCCCGTAAATATAATGTGTTTCTGTTTCTACGGGTTTTGAAAACGCACCGGGCAAACCCAAAAAATGGGGGTTTTTCCGTTATGTTTGGTCCGTAAAAAAATTCCAAACTTTTTTTATTTTTAAAAATTTGCGCCAGGCCCCCTTTTTGTGCGCCCAAATAACTTTTTTGTCTAAACCTGGGGGCGTATGAGGGGGCATTTTTTGCGCTGAAGTTATTTTTATCGCTAGCAGTTTGGGAATGCATGCGCTTTTTTGATATTTTTTTTCCTTTTTTTTGGTGCCCAAAATGACCAAAAAACGAAATTTTTGGCGTTTGGAAATTTTTTTTCTTCCCGGGTTTTTCAGCGTACGGGTAAATGATGTTTTAATTTTTTAGTCGGACTTTTTCGACCGGCGATACCAAATATGTGTAACTTTTATTATTTTTAATGATTTAAATTTTTAAAATGGGGAAAGGGGGGTATTTGAACTTTTTAAAACTTTTTTTTTTTTGTACTTTAAAATTTATTTTTTTTTTTTTTTTACTGTAACATTGAGGCCCCCCTGTGGTACTTGACCACTAGGTGGCGGGGTTGTTAATACAACCAAAAGCATTGCATAGGCAATGCATTGGGTGTACAAAGATGGCGGTTTCCCCACTTCCTGCGCGGACGGAAGGGGGCAAACCCGGCCGGGGAAATGAGGGGAGCCTTCCAAGGTCCCACCCCCAATCCCGGTGATGGGATCGGCGTAGCATAGTGCGCTTATGCCAAACACCGCACCGTCGGTGCGCGGCCCCGATCGGCGTTAATTCAGACGCACGGCCTCTTTGCCGCGGCGTGAGGGGTTTTAAAACACCCCAGCGGGGGGGCCCCACCGCGGCGCGTTCTGCCGGGTGTTAGCAGCGTTTTGCCTAACCCCCCGGGCGGCTGGCGGGGGGGCCGGAGCGATCCCCTGCAAAAGCCCCAAGGCCCGGGGGACGTACTCATACGCCAAGGTCTTTAAAAGGGGTTAAACAAGGGTCGGTCTCCCATTTTGGGGACTTGATCCTGTTAACGATTTTCAACTGAAGGGGAAAATTAGCCCCAAGGCTAGATTGGTGGCACAGTGGAGTAAGGGGGTTCCTTAGTTGTTCCCAGATCTTCATGGGTCCCCTCAGAAGAGGGAGACATGGAGGCCTCTTTAGACACTTAAAAAACGTAACATCAAGAAAAGGGGGGGGTTCCCTTTTGCCTTTTTGGTTTCACAAAATGGACGCTTGTGTGCTCCGAGACTAGAGGACCCCCGGGACTTTTGCGTTTCCCTGGCATTCCGTACCGGCCGTCTAAACTGGGAGCCGAGGCCTACCCCCAGCTCCACCCCCGAAGGGAAAAAGGGGGTCATTCCCAAAACATAAAAGGCGTCACCCTAAAGCCTTGAAGTCTCCTCCAGGCTTTTGGCTCATACAGGAACCTGATTATTAGATGGGAAGGGGGATGTTGGCGTCCCCTTGTGGTTTTGCACTTTCCTGCCTATTTTGGGTGCATGGCGTTGACTGTATTTCTACTTAATGCCCTTTTCTTTTTGTTTTTTCTTTTGGTTGTTGGGATTGGTCAAATTTTGGGTTTTCTGTTGATAATCTTTTGTTTTTTTAGGGTTTTTGTTTTTTCCCCTTAGCTTTATTATTTTAGTGAGGGATTGCCCCCTCTTTCACGTTTAATTAAGGCATTTCTGGCAGTATTTCATCAGTGATTGCTCTTTAGTTCAAAAATTTGGGGCCCTTTTAGTTAACTTTGGGGTTTCACTTTGCTGCCCCCTGAGGCGTTTGATATTATAGAAACTTTTATTTTTTTATGTTTTTTAGTAATTTGTCTTTATTCTTGCCTCTCCGGAACCATACATTTTGTTTTTGTACTTTATGCAAGTTTGTGCTTTATTTGTTGTTATGTTTTGGGCTTGTCTTCCCCTTTCCTTTTTTGTTTCACAGCTATGTTTTTGGGTAATTTAGATTTTTTTTCCAATCTGGGCTTGGTATGTAATGTTACTTCTATTTTGCAATCCGGTTGTATAGCCTGTTCTCCTGTTAGTTATCCCAATGGTTAGGATACGCTCTTTTAATGTCAAGGGTCTAAATTCCAATGCCAAAAGGAAACTTTTGGTTACTGACCTTAAGCGTGACCCAGCTGACATTATCTTCATACAAGAGACAAGGAGGAGAACTTCAGTTTTATTAAACATTTGTACCCTATACTGTATGTGGCATCTCAAGATAGGAAGACGGCCGGGGAGGCTATTCTTATTTCCAGGTCCTGCCCTCTACAGATTCAAACGGTGCTGCCTGATCCTGGGGGTCGATATTTGATTCTGGAGGGTGCACTGAATGGCACACCTATCATTTTGTGTAATACGTATTTGCCCAATGTTGGACAATTATCTTTCCTTAAGCGGCTCCTCCTTCGCCTATCGCATCTATCCTCAGCGCCCACCGTAATAGGAGGAGATTTCAATCTGGTCTTTTCAGAAGTATTTGATAAACTTCAATTATCTCAGCACTCTTTCTCTTGGGCTCAGCGTTGTCTCTCCAGGGGCTTCCGCCAACTGATAAGACAGTTCCGCTTATTTGATCTATGGCGGATTCTTCATCCATCAGATAAGGTATATACCTTCTTTTCGAACCCACACCAGTCGCATTCTAGAATAGATTATTTCTTAGGAAATATATTAGCACTGCGTATGCTGGAATCGGCTTCAGTGGGCTCAATCACATGGTCCGACCACGCTCCAATAAGTCTGGCCCTGAAATCAGGGAATTTCAATTTGAGAAAGTGCCTCTGGAGACTCAACGAATTTGTGTTTAAGAACCCCCAGATTAGGGAGGAGCTTAGACAACATATTCAGGAGTTCTTTGAGATTAACACAGGTGCCGTTGACTCAACGGCTATTTTGTGGGAAGCCCACATAGCTGTTGTTCGAGGGAAATGCATTGCGTTGGGCTACTGCCTGAAAAAGGATAGGCATGCCCAGAGGAATTAAATTAAAACAGTTCGAAACAAAGCTAGCATTGAATCCCACTAAGGCCACTCTGTGGCAGGTATTGAATCTGCGTGCAAAGTTGAAAACCCTAGCTTTACACACTACTGAAAAACTTTTGGTCTTTTCTCGACATAAATACTACGAAAGGGCTAATAAACCTCATTCCTTACTTGCAAGCATGCTCCAAGAAGAGGCAGTTAAGTCAGTCCCATACTCTATTAAGAACAATGCCGGAGTCCCATGTTCAGACCCCAATATTGTAGCTGGTCTCTTTCATTCTTTTTTTTTCCAAGTTATATAATATCCCAGATCGTCTGCCCTCTGATCCCAAAGAGCGTGAAGCCTTACTGCAGGATTTTCTCTCGTCCTGTAATCTCCGAAAACTCAGCGCTACTGATGTGGCAACATTGAATCTCCCGATTACAGAGGAGGAGATTGTTGCTACCCTTAAAGACTTGCCATCAGGAAAATCTCCAGCACCAGATGGCCTCACCTACCTCTATTACCAAACTTTTCAATCTCAGCTCCTTCCCTATATGGGAAAGGTCTTTTACTCTTTTCTGACAGGCTCTACTGTTCCATCTACAATGCTCCATTCATTTATCACATTAATTCCTAAACCAGATAAGGACCCCCTGGAGAGCGCCAGCTATAGACCTATAGCCCTTTTGAATGCGGATTTAAACATTTTTACCAAAATATTGGCAAACAGACTCTCCTTTTTCTTGCCGCAGCTTGTACATAAGGATCAGGTGGGATTTGTCCCATGTAGGCAGGGGGGACAATACCAGAAGGGCGATCAACTTGATTTATATAATGAATAGGAGGGGAGACTCAATGCTCCTGCTCAGCTTGGACGCCGAAAAGGCTTTCGATCACCTTAACGGGACCTTTATGTTTCGTACGTTGGAAGCATTCGGGATTAGTGGTCTTTTTGTTGGTGCACTCCAGGGTCTCTACTCCCACCCCTCAGCCACTATTAGGCTTCCACACGCCACCTCTCCATTGCTTAAAATACAAAATGGAACTAGGCAGGGTTGACCCCTTTCTCCGTTGCTTTTTGCACTCTGCATTGAACCTTTGGGGCTCTGTCTGGTTATAAGATTAATACGTCCAAAACAGAAGCTCTGCCAATTAATATTTCTAGTGATCAGCTTTCTCTCCTAAAGGCCAACTTTAATTATCGGTGGCAGACCGAATGTTTACGGTATCTGGGGGTTAATCTAACACCAGATTATGCCTCTCTTTTTAAAAAGAATTTCCCTAAACTCATAACTGATATTAAGAAGTTGTTGGAAAGATGGAATAAATTGGCCCTATCTTTATTTGGTTGGATAGCAGCGATTAAGATGACCATTCTCCCTAAATTGATGTACCTGTATGAGACATTGCCCATTCCCATCCCTATGAAAGTTCTCCGTTCCTTGCAGTCGGACTTAATTCATTTCCTCTGGGGAAACAAGAGACATAGAATATCTCGGAGTGTTCTTTTGGCAAGTAGGGTGGAGGGGGGTCTGGCGGTGCCTGATCTTGTCAAGTATTACTGGGCTGCTCAACTACGACCACTACCATCTTAGTCAGCTTTATTTGCTTACTCTAGATGGATGGAGGTGGAGAAGTTTTGGCTGGCCACCATTCACCCTAATTCCATGCTGTGGGCTACCACTTCCCAGAAATTCAATATTACTTTATTGCACTCCATGTCCCTAACTAGGGATATTTGGACGAAATGCCACAAACAATTTGGGTTATGTTCTGAGGCTTCCTTAATGACCTCATTTATATTTCCCCCTATGCTTCTGGATGGGCGACTGGATGAGAGTCCTTGGTTTGGCTGTAAATTGTTCTACTTTGTGGATCTGGTGGATCATCGTACATTGAAATTGAAAACGTTTGATGTATTGCGGTCCACTTATGATCTGCCTCTTTCTGCTACTTATTCCTATTTTCAGATTAGACA
This sequence comes from Phyllomedusa bahiana, assembly GCA_025379985.1. Taxonomy (NCBI): domain Eukaryota; kingdom Metazoa; phylum Chordata; class Amphibia; order Anura; family Hylidae; genus Phyllomedusa; species Phyllomedusa bahiana. Next base: position 100,022 of record JAODAL010010357.1, on the reverse strand, counting down.
TTTTGTCTCGTCAATGTTAAAATCCACTACAGTGTCTGCTCCTACTGTATTCGAAAAGATATGTCGGGCAGGATACTCCACCAAAGGTCTGATATCCTCCATATATAAACTTCTAATAGCTTCTAACCCTGACTCTCCAATAGTTCACTCGCATATGGTTAAGTCTGCAGAGACACCTGGCAAACAATATGGAAGCAGGCAGCTCGTTCATCTTTATCTGCTCAAACTAAAGAAAATCAGTATAAAATATTAATGTATTGGTATCATACACATGCTCTTCTACATAGACTTAAGCCTAGCATTCCGGAGTGTTGCTGGAGATGTGGGGATCCTAGAGCGAATTTACAACGTGTTTTGGGATTGTGGAGGGATACGGCTGTTCTGGTCAATGGTTCAGTCCTTGGTTTGTGATACTACACAGGTTAAGGTTCCTCTTACCCCGCAAACCTTCCTCCTTCATATTCCTTATGCCCCACTAGGTCGTAGGATGGGCAGACTTTTCCTATGTATAGAGGCAGCTTCTAACTGTCTGAATTTTGGAGACAAGCTTCTATTCCCATGACTTATGTCTCCGCTTGCAAGAAGTTAGACGTATGGAGTATCTCACTGCCTTATCTCACAATCAACTGGAACTTTTCGATCTTATTTGGAAACCATGGGATGCTTACTGTATCCTTCACGACTTGTAGTTCTCTACTTAGGTATAATCGGATTGCAAATCCAATGTTGGGAGCCTTAGTTTTTTCCTTGTGTGTCATGTTCTTGGTCTCCCCCCCCCTGTCTTGTTAGTCTTTCCTCATGTCTTGCAGGTTACTGTGTTTCTTAAGCCGTTTGCCGGTCTGTTTCTCACTAGTCCCGGAAGATGGGGCTATTGAGTTGTAAACTAGGAATATGACCTATTTAAGCCATTGAGATTCATCTGTATTATGCTGCACTTTGTCTTTAATAATTTGATTGCATTGAATCTTTTTGATCATTTTCTAACGGCCTTGTTGGATGTTATTCTTTGTATTGTAAAACAATAAAAATTTACAGTTGGAAAAAAAAAAAGAGTCTATGGGAGACAGCGGGATGTTCTTACTATAACTCTAAGGGGGGTGGACAGCGGGACTTTTCTTTCTTTTAAAAGTCTTGGGTGACAGCGTAGGTTTCTTTACTATAGAGTCATGGGAGACAGGGGAGTTTTTACTATAGGTCTATGGGGGACAGCGGACGTTTTTCTTATGGGAGTTATGGAGACAGCGGGACGTTTTTTATTTTAAAGAGTCTATAAAAGAGACAGGGGACGTTCCTTTACTTTGATTATGGGAGACAGGGGACGTTCTTCCTGGGGGGGGGGGGGAAAAGCTATGGGAACAGGGGACGTTTTACATGATTTAATGGGAAACGGGGACGTTTTACTATGGGTCTATGGGAACAGGGGGCCCCGTTCTTTACTTTTGAGTCATGGGAGACAGCGGGGAGTTCTTATATAGGTCTATGGGAGCAGCGGGAGTTCTTACATAGAGTTATGGGAGACAGGGGCGTTCTTACTTAGGTCTAAAATGGGGGGGGGGGGGACAGGGGCTTTCCCCTTACTATGGTCTTGGGGAGACAGCGGGACCGTTTTTACTATAAGTCTATGGGACAGCGGGACGTTCTTACTATAGAGCTATGGGGACAGCGGACTTTTACTATGGGGAGTCTAGGGGAAAACGGGGGGATTTTCTATATAGAGTCTATGGGGCAGCGGGACGTTCTACTATAGAGTCTTGGGAGAAGGGGGAAATTTCCTACTTAGGTCTAGGGGAGACAGCGGGACGTTTTTACTATAGGTTATGGGGGGGACAGGGGGACGTTCTTCTTAGAGTCTATGGGAGACAGCGGGACGTTCTTACTATAGAGTCTTTGGGAGACAGAGGACGTTCTTACTATAGAGTCTATGGAAAACAGCGGGGAATTTTTTACTATAGAGTCTAGGGGAGACAGCGGACGTTCTCCTATGAGCTATGGGAGACAGGGGAAAAAAAAATTTTTTTCTTACTATAGGTCATGGGAGACAGCGGGACTTTTATATGGTTTAGGGACCCATTTTACATTTTTTTTTTTCAGCTTTCTAGAAAGACTTTAAAAAAATGGTAATTTTTCTTTTGCGTGGGGGGACCGAGCCTAAATCTAGCAATTAGGATAAACCCCGGGATCGTGTTCATCCCCTGAAAATATTGAATTTCAAGAAAAGCATCCAGGCCCTTCCTGAACTTTTTTTGATAATTCTTTTCATCACAACCCTCTTGTGGCAGCGAGTTCCATGTGTCACCCTCTTACAGTAAGAATCCTCTCTGGGGGTTGGTGAAACTTCTTTTTCCTGTAGTTTTGTAGGGACCCCCCCTTTCATGGTTAAGGCCTTGGTGTAAAAAGACATAGAAAATCGTTCGTCCGGGCAATACTGTAATGGTTTTAAATTACATCACCATTACCCATTTTTTTTCATTTGGGGGTTTGAAAACCTTTTTTGGCTCCAAACCACCTATTTCTTTAAAACCACTTGGTCCCCTTTTCCTCTCCACCTGCTCCAGCTCAGCTTTCCTTCTTACAAAGGTGCCAAAAAATGAAACCAATATTCCTGGGGGCCCACCGTTTTTGAATAGAGGTAATATGTGTTTGCATATACTTGGCCCTTTTTGGAGGATAAATTATTATATTTCCCCTTGGGCAGCAGCTGCTTGCATTTCATTAAATTTCAGACAACTGTCTGAAAATACCCCAAAGTCTTATCAGGGGCATTTTCCCAGTATTATACTCCTAGTTCATGATTGTACATTTTGTTTCCCCACGCATTAGATGTACACTCGCTACTTGTGATCTGGAGCATTTTTTGGTAATGTGACACAAGTAACTTAAAGGGGTTGTTTCATTCCAACATTTGGCAGCTGTTTTTACGTTTTCGATCAACTTGTGAAATGCGTTTCAGCTGTCATTGGAATCTTTGGAAAGGGAAAAAAGAAGTGTAACTCGAAGTGTAAAATTACTTTTTCCTCTTTTTAACTATTTTTTAACTAGAATGGGCATTTGACATTCAGGACTCTGGGGAAAGAGTCTCTCTCTCACACAGTGATTTATCCTGCGATTTTTGCACCCCTTTCCTCTGTAAATTGCAAACAAAATATACATTTATCTGTTTTGTTTTAATGGTTCTGCAGATCTGTGTCACAAAAATTGTTTTATTTTGGGGACTGACAGCTTATGTAATTTTCTGGGACTCCACTCTTACATGGGGACCTGGGTGTATTTGGCTGTGGTTCTCTGTTTCTGATGTACGCACAAAAGTGTTTTATGTGGGACTGAATATCTGTGTCGCAAAATAGTTTCTCGTGAGATTGCACATGAGATATGCGGGGGTCCACCAATGTGACTAATCTTACATGGGGTGCTGGGTTTTCTGTCTACATGGATTTGCCCGGGGTTCTCTTCTCTCTCAACCCCACGTGTTCTGGTTCCCCCTACTGGGTGGGGGGTTCCCCACAACCCGCCATAATACATTACCCCGCGCGTAAACCAACCGGCTCAAACACGTTGGTAAGCACACATAACCAGCCCCTTCTTTATACCATAGCCTTTGCTTGGAAAACCCGGATAATTTTTAGATTTTTTGGCCCCTTTTTTTTGATTAGATTTCATAGTGAACAACGCCAAAAAAAAAAGAAACCAAAATACTACCAAGTAGGTTCAAATGAAAATAACAAAAACCCCATAAACACCTAACCCAAAAAAAACTAAAATTTTTTTAATACTGTAAAAAGTACACAGAAAAATCTAAAAAATAATTAATACATACAATACATTAAGACAAAATGGAAACACCTCACAAAAATTGATTTACCCAAAATTGACTTTTACTCATATAATCCCAAACCACATTATATATAAACAAACCCATTTAGGATCTTTAAACCCCGCAAAAAGATAATGGTAATTTAAAATTTAGTCAGAGGGGGGGAAAAAATGAAGCATTCAGACCCCAAATTTTTGGGATAGGGCAACCCCTTTTTGCCTTTCACCACCCAGAATATTTTTTATATTTTGTTACTTTTATCTGTATTGATTAAGATTTGGTTTTGCAGGTTTTTGGGGTTTATAGGGTTTTTGATCTTCAAGTGAGAAACCCCTCAAAACTAATTGTAAAGTATATGAAAAATTTTTACTGCGGGCAAACCCTTTTTCCCCATGAGAAAACATTGTGTGGAGGGTTTTTAACATTTCTTTAATCTATTTCCATCCAGCCTATTTTCTTTATTTGTGGCCCTCCAGTTTAATTATCTCACCCCCGGGGGGGCACAAAATTCCCCTTTTGGATCAATTGGACACCTAGAACCCCTGAAAAGGGGAGATAAGTTTGCGGCCAATAGCCCTAAAGCCCGGGGCTTGATAGGATCAAAGCCACAATTTCTACGGATCTCAAAGCAGCCTTCCCGGTGAGGCACTTACCCACCCTCCATATCTAAAATGCCTTATTTTAAAATTTACCGGAGGCCCCTTTTCGCCGGGGGGATGCCCATGAGGGCCTATAGGCCTGAAAGCTGGGGGTTTAATTTGCTATTGCAGCCCCAATCAAAATTTAATTTTGTAGCAGAAATTGTTGCATCCCCACACAATTGAGGGCCTCATCCAACCCCTAGTTTTACAGCCCAGGGCTTCACTAGGGGCCCCTTCCCCCGCAAAAACCCGGGTAAAAACCGGGACAAAGGAAAAGTTTTGAAAACAGGGTGATCTGAAGCCAGGGGGTTTTTTTTTCCCCCTTTGCTCTTTTTCTCACCAGTGGTAAATATCCCCGGTCAAAAACTTTTTAGTGGGGGCAAAATCTCATTTTAAAAAAAAAAAAATAAAATTTTGGAGAATGCATTTTTTTTTAAAAAATAAAAAATTAAATGATGTCCCAAGTATGAAAATAGTTCACAAATGGAACTAAACAGCCCAGAATTTACAAAATCAAGTATAAAATATCTACAGAAAACCAATTGTAAAAAACCCGGGGTTTTCCTTAATGGGAAAGGGTAATAATGTGTTTAAAGAGATGGGCGAATTGTTTTTAAACGAAGGGGAATTTTCATTTAAAAATTTCAGAAAAACTTTGGTTTGAATAAAAGTCGAAGTTTGGGGTTTACTTCGCGGGTAAACGAAGTGTGCTTTTGATTGTTTAAAATAGTTGCAGCACATGGCGTTAAAAATGGGGCAAAGCACTCTGGGGGGAAAAGGGCTAGCCACGACATGGCCGAGATAAAGGGCCAATCAGAGACCGGCAGGATTCTGTGACGTCACCGGCACAATATAAGCCCGGGCGCGATGGGGGAGCCCCTTAACGCTCTCAATTTGGTACTGATCAGGGAAGGGGGCGGGGCAGGGTTTTGAAAAATGTTATTCTTACTAAAAAAACTCTTTTTTAACACGTTTTTTTGGGGGGTGCACAGCTTGCTCAGAGGCTGTTTCCCTTTAACTTTAAAAATTTCCCTGTTTTTTGGTGGGTATTGGAAAATGAATTTCCAGGGGTGCGTCCAAATGCAGCGCATATACTTTTTAAAATGTTTGTGCTCACAGCAAATTGAATATCCAAGGGTTTTTTCTAACCCCTTTTCCTGTTGAATTCTTTTTAAAGAAACAGGTTTTTACAATAAAAAAACCAAACTTCTTTTTTTGGTTCCCTCAATTTTTTTTGCGAAATTTTACATCCGGGGGTTTTAAAATTTACGCTTTTGTTCTGCTTTTTGTGGTCATTTAAAAGAAACATTTTTTTTTTTTTTTTTTTTCACTGCCAAAAGAAAAATTTTGCCTGTGGGCATAATTCAAAACCCAAATTTTAATTAAAAAAGTTTTTCCCTCTTTGTTGTTACCTTTAAAATACTTCCCCCATTGAAAACCCCCCTACAAAGTGGGTATTTTTTTGGTTGCCCCAAATTTCTTTTGCGCTTTTACATCCGGGGGTTTTAATTAAGCTTTGTTCTCCCTGTTGTTTAAACCTTAAAAGAAACCGTCTTTTTCCACCGCCAAAAAAGACTTTTTTCCCTGTAGCATAATTCAAAACCGAAATTTTAATTTTAAAAGTTTTTCTTTTTGCTGTTCCGAAAAAATTCACGCCATAGAACAGGCTACAAAGCGGTAGTTTTTTGGTTCTAAAAAATTCTTTTACGCAATTTACACCCCAGGGGTTAATTAAGCATTGTTTCTGTTTTGGTTGGTCACAAAAAGAAACCTTTCTTTTTCCCCGCCAAAGAAGCTTTTTTTGGCCTGTAGATTTAAATTTATATCCCAATTAATTAAGCCCCTTTCTGCTTTTTTCATTCAGTAAAATATACAGTGTTTTTAAACGGGCACATACAAGTAAATTTTTCCTACCATTTTTTTGGGGCGCAATTTTTATCCAAAAGGGTTTCCCAAGCTTGTTTCTTTGGGTTCCCTTTGGAGGTTTAAATACAGGGGGGTTTTATTTATCATTACAGATACTTTATCAAACAGTTTTCTGTTACATTTTTGAACAAAAATTTTGCAACAGAGAGGTGGCGGCTCTTCAAAGGGGAGTGGGAGTGGCAAAAAAACATTCCCGGGGCAGGCCAGGTTCCCCAGCACCGGGAAAAGGGAAGTCGCAGGGAAAGGGGCCCCTCGGTTTAGGGGGCCACAACTGCCGGGTGTCAATTTTAGGGGGCCTGGTGTTGTTTTTAAGCAACCAAAGGTTTTTGATTGGTTGACTAGGTCATCCCAATTCCTCCCAATGAAAATCTGACAACCCCACCAAGATTTTGGGGGGATCGCGACAAAACCCTTAGTTTGGCATGGCCCCCGGGGGCGGGGGGCGGGCCCTTTAAACCCGTCCTCCCAAACCCCCTCTGTCCCATCCGGGTTCCCTCAGCTGAGAACTACTATGGGGATTCCTGGGCTTTAGCACCACTATAAAGCGAGGGGTTAAAAAATTTGAGGAGGGGAGTCAGCAGCTACTTGGCAAACGAAGAAAAAAGGGGGCCCAAACCCCCCGCTTCTTGCAGTTTGGGGGCAAAATTTTAGATGTGGGAGAGTGGGATGGGGGGTTTAAGTTGTAGGGGTCAGCCTCTGCAACCAAGAACCCGGGGATGGGACAGCAGTGATGAAAGAAACACAAATAGATGATGATGTAGCCCGAAACCCCAATTGGGAGCCGCCCTGAAGAAGGGGTTTTTATCAACGGGCAGGAAAGAGGGGGTCAGGGTTGCGTGTTGGCAAACGGCGGGAGCCGGGAAGTGGGGTTTTTGTGGCCGTGAGTCACAGGGTTAAACAAACAGTGGGGAGGGAAGGAGCCAACCCGGCCAAGGGGTAAAAAAAAACCCCCCTTCGCAGGTCCAAGGGAAAGTAGCGGCACAGGGGCCCCCCCGCGAAGGCAGCGGGGGCCCCAAAAAGGGCACTCGTTCGGGGGCGTTGGCGGTAAAAACAGCTAAATCGGGGGGTTTTGGGGCAGTTCTTTGCTAAGACACCAAAGGGCCGAATATGGGTTATGTAGGGAAACTGTGGGCCAAAAAAGGTTTAAGCGGGCCAGGGAAACTAAAGTTGGGCACCAAAGGCCCTGCGTCAACACAAGCAACGTCACCCATTTTTTGGTTTGGGCCCGGGGGAAACGTGGGTCAGATTGTGGTGGGGCCATCCCGCCCCCACCGCCCGCAGCAAGCGGGGCAGTGGCACCTGCCATTGCGCCGGCAAAGGGTCCACCACCTCCCGCAGAAGGGAGCTGTTTTTCTTTGCCATAACCTTTCCCCGGGCCCGATGCTCCTGCTTTCCTCGGAATCCCTGGCGCCAGCCCGGGGCGGGTTTACGAGGGGGATTGCCAAAAAACAACAGTTTTTGCGTTTCCCAAAACCCTTTCCCAAAGGTGAGAAGCTTACCGTGCTCCTGTCCCCCAAATTGTTTTTGGGAAAATTTGGGGAAATCCCTTTCCCTTTCCCAAAAGGTTGGGGCTCTGCACCATTCAGAAAAAACTAATTGGGTTGTGCCGAGCTTTAATGGAGAGTTTCCCAAACCGTTAAAATTTTCCCTTTTTCCAAAAAAGGGAAATACCCAGCACTTTATAAAAATGTAGAAAAAGAATTTTGGGCCCGTCCCCCTTGAGCTTAAACCCGGTTTTTTCCCCAAGGGGCACCCGGGAGCGTGGACGGGCCCGGACTGAAACTACGGTCAGGGCCAAATATAATTTTCCTTTCCGGCCCTTTTGGGGAAGTGCTTCCTCCCCCGGACACCAAAAAAATTGGGCAGGAGACCGCCTTTTTCCCCCCAAGTTGTCAAACTTGGGGGCTCCTTGCCACGGTTTTGGCCTCCTCCTCCCCAACACCATCTCAGCCCCCACAAAATATTTTCCCAACTTTCCACAGGTTTTAGGGCACCGCGGTGTCCAAAGCAGTTTTAAAAAACCCGGCTTGCCTCGGCGAAAGAAGTCCCCACAGGGGGAAAAACTGCCTTTCCCCGTTTATCACAAGAAAATTTGATTTTGTGGGTTTCTCCGTTCCCCAACCCGCAAATCGGAACCATGGGGGGAAAAGATAATGGGGGAACATGGTTGTCGCGCTTTTCCGAGGAGGGATGGGGCCCTGCGGGCCCCCCAAAAGGGTGTGTTCAATTCTGGGTTGGGGAAAAGGTTTCCCGAATTCTTTCCACCGATTTCAGAAGATTCTGAAATGGCCCAGGAAACTGTGCATGCCTCATCCATTCCTACAAAAGCCAGGAAACCCCTCATTGCAACGGCAGAAGGCCCCCCAACCACCTGATAACGATGTTTCCAAAACCTTTTGAATTTCCCACCCTGCATAGTTGGACCGACTGTATACAGAAAAGGCCATTAACGTTTTTTTTTGATGATCCAGGCGGGCCCCCGGAAAAGTTCAGGGGGCAGCTCATCTGCACCTCCCATTTTTTTTGGGGGCCATTGGGGGGCCACGTTATTTGTCAGTCCCAGGACTACGGGATAAATAATCTTTCCACTGCTTATGTCCTGGAACAGATGCTGAAAAATCTGTCTGGGCGGGGGGACGGAGACGTGGGCTACATCTGTGGCCACATGGTCCGTGGGGATGAAATGGAGGGGAAGAGGGGAGGGGGGGACATTGGAGCAAAGCATTGTCTGGTAAAATTGTGTTTTTCTACCAGGTAAGAGGGGAGGAAGGAAGCAGCTGGGGGGGTAGATGGAGTGAGGAAGACGAGGCAGATCCCGCAAGCACCGTGGCATTTTTACTTGGAGATAGAGGCAGGGAGCCCCTGGGAGTCATTGTGCAGATGGCCCCGGGCCTGGCAGGAAGCCGAATATAGATCCGGAGAGGGATGATTCTGGCTCCCCTCCTATTGGCCCCTCGCTACCGTCCCAAAAGGGACCCTTTTTCCCGCTCTGAAGGGAGGAAAAACCCAAAAATATATAGGGAAATCCTCCGTATTTAGTTGGCCCGCTGCCTTGTGTGGCATCGTCCCCCCTCTGACGGACTGACCGGGGGTTCTTCAGCCTCAGTACTAGCCGCAGCGCTGGGGGGTGGGGGGGGTAGGAGCATACCAGCTCCATCAGCACAACAATTTGGGGAGTCCCTGATGAGAGCTTCCTTAAACTGCCTAGTGGGAGGGCATTTCCCCAGCACCAAAAGACCTGGAGCAGTCCCTGAACCAACATGGTGGCCTCTTGGACAGCACTCTGCCACCCCGTTAGAAGATCCGCTGGATACGGGGAGTCAACGGTGTGGGCCCGCAATTTTCCAGTTTTCAGTGGAGAAGCTGTCCTCCCGGCGTAGTGTGGCATCAGAGGGGTTTTAGTGGGCGGGGGCCATTGTTATCCAAGGAAACCGCTTTCCAGGGGGAAAAGGGGAACGACTGCCCTTTGTCAAGATGAATGGGCGTGGATTGGCCAGGATTTCCACACACAATGCCTTAGGCGCAACTACATCAGCCATGACGCCTCACCAAAAACTGTTTTTGGAATTGTGCCACTCCCTTTTCCCTCATTTTTGGCCACCCCGAATGCATTGTGCACTTCTGACCCTCAGGGGTGGTTTGCCCTCCCCCCCAACTTGTCATGTGCACTCTTGGCCTCTCCTGTTTTTTGCACCTCCAAATGTCATTTGCCACTTTACCTCATCTGCTCGCCCTACCTCCACCTTGTTTGGCCACTCTGTGGGGCCCATTCCTGTTTTTGCCACCTCCAAATGTCATTGTGCCACCCTGACCTATTCTGCTCCCCTGGGGGGGTGTTGCCCCTGCCCTCCACCCCCTGTCATTGTGCCACTTCCCCGACCTCATGCTGCTGTTTGCCCGGCCCTCCACAAAAGTGTCATTGTGCCACCTGTGGCCTACCCTGTTTTTTCCACCTCCAGAAGTCATTTTGCCCCGTCTGCCTTTATGCCCTTTTCTGCTCCGTGCCCCCACTGTGTCATTGTGCCATCTGTGGCCTACCCGTTTTTGCCACCCCCCATTGTCTTTGTGCCACTCGACCTCTGCTGCTGCTACCCGTTTACCCCACACGTGTCAGTGCCACTCTGTGGCCCACTCCAGTTTTTGCCCCCTTCAGAATGTCATTTGGCCACTGTTGACCTCATACTGCTCTGTGGCTGCTGCCGTGCCCCCCACACTGTGTTATTGTGCCACTCTGTGGCCCCCCGGTTTTTTGCCCACCCCCGAAGTATTTTGCCACTCTCTGACCCCACTGCTGTGGTGCCCGTCACCTCCCACCTGTCACTAATGTTGCCACCGAGCCCTCGCTTGTTTTTTATTTCCCCATGACTTTATCAGGAAAAATTCCCGCTTGGTTTTTTGGGCATTTTGCCCTCTTAATGCCCAGGGAATTTTTTTAGTGAAGCGTTTTTAAGGCGGGGGCGTCATTTTTGGGGTCCATACAAAAACAACATTGTATGAGACCAAACCAAACTCCTCGCATATTTAAGCATGGACAACGTCTACAGGGCCCTGCAGGCTCTGTCAGCCTGGAAAAAAGCTTTTTTTAACGTGTTGTCCCAAAATAATTCGACCGAAAAGAAAATTTTTTCGGGGAAAAATTTGGCGAAACACCAAAAATCGAATTTTTTGAGAAATTCGCACATCTCTAAATGTGACTCTAAGCACACAATAGCCAAAAACAAAGTCTTGAAAAAAGAAAACAAAATCACTGGACAAGACTTATTAAAACTTAACCTTTACTAGTAACCGTTAAAAACCTAGCAAAATAGTTACACAATTAAACATCAAAACACAAGGTGATAACAATGCCGGGTGCCAAGAATAAACAAGGCTGACCCTACTACACCCTAACAATATCTGATCTCCCTAATCAAACATGAGAGCATCGAAGGACGGTCTCATCAGGGGAAACCGGTCAAGCCCCCAATACCCTATAGTTCCTGATTTTTTAGTTCAAAAAACAAGGGGATCTGAAACACACTAAGTTAAAACCCCATTTGCAAAATAACCAGCTCTAGGTATTAAGGCACAGGTTAAAAAATTAAACACATATATAAACCCGATACCAAACACCAGGGCATAAGAAACCCATGTCCCAGTAAATGCCCGTTTTCCGATGTGTTTTTTTTTCCCCCAATTAAAAAAGGAAATTTATAGGGGCAAAGTGGCATCATAAGGGGGATGAAAACAATCAGTGGGTTGATACAGTACAACAAAAGGTTATAGTCTTACATATCCCCCGGTCAAAGAATCCCATTGTGATAAGGAGCCCGAAGTTAGGGTAATCACATAACTGAAGCGAAGCTGTAATCCCTGCCCCTCCGCAAACACTGTCTTTGGGGTTTCTATGTTCGGGTTTGATGGTCACCGTACATTCGGGCTCCCTTAAACACAATGGATTTTTTTGACCGGGGGGAATGTAAGTACTAAAGCACCTTTTTGTTGTATGTATCAATCCATGATTGTTTTTATCTCCTTTTGTGTAGCTTTCCCCGATAACAGAAAAAAAAATGCTAAAAACCTTGATCTAAATTGGCAAATGAAATAGGTGCCAAAAATTAACGCTTGTAGCGTGTTTCAAAAACTGTATTTTAAGAGGGACAACAGCAGAAAAACATGTAATTAACCCTTGGATGTAAATTGCACAAATGAAATGAGGTGCCAAAAATTACCAGCTATGTAGCGTGTTACAACGACGTGTATTTTACTGAGCACAACAGCAGAAAAACGCTTAATTAACCTTCGGATATGAATTATGCTACAGCCAAATTTCTTCTTTGGCGTTGAAAAACACCGTTTCTTTTAGTGACCACAACAGCAGAAAAACGCTTAATTGACCCTTGGATTTAAATTGCGCAAAAGAAATGAGCAGCCAAAAATTAAGTGGTATTTGGATTGTAAAAATGCTGTTTCTTTAACTGAATACAACAGCAACAGGCTTAGCTAACCCTTGGGTATTCAATGTGCTCAAGAACTGAGCAGATAGCATTAAAATGTATATGCAGCTGAATTGGACACACACTGGACTTCAATTCCAATACCCCACAAAATCAAAATGTAAGAGAAGCAGTCTCTGAGAAAAGCTGTGACACCCCCCAAAAAATCGCTGTATAAAAGTTAGTTCTTTAGTGTGAGATCTCAGCAGCAGCAGTTTCACTACACAGCACAGTGACAGCAGTGTGAACTGCCAGCGTCGCATCCGGACTTATATAGTGCGGTGACGTCACAGAATCCGCCGGTCTCTGATTGGCTTCATCTCTGCACATGTCATTGAGGATACTCCTTTCTTCCTCCCAGACTTCTTTGCCCCATGTAACGCCATGTGCTCGCAGCCATTTTATCAATTAAAAACACGCTTCGTTCCTGCGAATCACCCCAAACTTTGACTTCGTGCAGAATCGAAGTTTTCCTGAAATTCTAAACGAATTCCACTGCGTTAGAATCGATTCGCCCATCTCTAACCATATCCCTTTGAATATATTTGTTCAAGGTAGTTAAGTCCCACCACACTTTAAATTCTTTGATAGACGCTTTTTCTAGTTTTCTTAATAATGCCCTTAAATCCGTACATTGTGGATTAGGAGGATCTGTAGTATCCTTTCATTCGTGACGACTGGTGGTATGGAAGATACATCGATGATATTCTGTTAATTTGGCAGGGATCCATGTCTGGGGTATCATCGTTTATTGCTTTTCTGAATAATAATTCTTTAAATCTGAAATTTGTCACGGAAGTCCAGCAAACACAGATTTTTTTCTTAGATCTCACTTTAATAGGTAATGCAGGACAGGTTGTACATACTAAAAGCTACCACAAACCTATTTCAGGAAACACCACACTACATTATAGTAGTGGACATCCAAGACATACTCGGATCTCCATTCCGGTAGTTGAATCAACGAGAGCAAAACGGAATTGCACTACAGATATTGATTTTCAAAATGAATCTCATGATATTTTCAAACGATTACGAGCCCGAGGTTATCCAGATTGGTTACTCAATAGAGCTTTATCTATAGTGAATAAAAAACTGAGGACAGTGCACAAACAGCAGATATCAAAAAGATCATTCAAAAATACATACCAGTTCTTTTGGATGATGACATCATGTCCAACATTTTGAAACAGGGCTGTCGTATTGTCACTCATCAACATTAGGTGATAGGATTACTTCAAATTTTTTTCTTTCAGGGCCGTCACAGTCCACTTGGCTGGTACATAAAGGGTTTTATTGGTGTGGTTTTTTCCTATGCAAAACTTGCCAGTTTGTCAAAGTCATTAAACATTTTTCGGTACATAATAAATCCTTTACAAATTAACCAATATTTGAACTGTAACACTAGTGGGGTCATTTACTTAATCATGTGTACACATTGTAAACTATATTATGTGGGTTCTACCTCTAGGAAATTCAAAATCAGAATTTGTGAGCATCTCAATTATATCAGCAATCCAGGCTCTAGTACGTTCTCTAATGCAGCGGAACACTTTATTGACATGCATCAATCTGGAAATAAATTTTTCCGCACTTTTGCCATTGAGAGGGTTTGTCTGTCTAAACGAGGGGGCGACATTATGGCCAAATTGAGGGATAGAGAGGCATTCTGGATGGTGACTTTGGGCACATTATGGCTGAATGGTTTAAATACAAGAAATGAGGTCCTTTTCCATTATTAAGATAGTTTTCTTTTACAATCACAATGTGCACACATTTTGACCTATATTTACATAGTATGGTTGATACACTATACTTTATACGCTTATTATAATAAATATATATAAGGTTGGAGGTTTACACGATATGTTTTACAGGTGTTTTTCATGTTCGGTGTGATGCCGATTGGTTGTGTTATACTCCTGGTTTACTGTTTTCTATAAAAACCTTTTTTTTGTTGTTTTTTTGTGTGTGGACCGGCACACACTGTCTATTGACAGTTCGTTATTTTATAATAGGGCAATATTTCCAGGCTTGCCAGGGTAATTTATATATGTAGCAACGTTTTATCAATGTGAATATGTTAAATTATATGTTGTCATTTGTACATGTATACTTATGCTCTGGTATTTATGTGCAGTTTTTTTATTAGAACGGGCTTTGATATCAGCCATTATGTGGAGACTTTTCTGCCGACATAGTACTGGTATATTTGTCATAGCACTTGCTTGTTTATGTTTTGGCTCGCATGTGCGTTCTTGGATTATAATGGTTATGACATCTGCCGTGATGTGGAGGCTCTTTTTTGAATAATATGTAGGTGCATTTTCATTATAGTACCTGTTCTCTCACGCCTTGGGACACATATGTTAATGTCTGTAAATGCAGTGATTTTTGTATAAGATACTATGCGGTGGAAGGTTTCTGTTAGGTGTAGGCACATGCGGGAGAGTTCTTGTTCCCGTGACGATCTCTCAGGTTTGTAATTATGTCTCCAGCTATAGCACTTGCATTGATACAAGATGGCGGCGTGCTTGTTCCAGTTTTTAATGCGCGTGCATTCTCATTTCTCTGGCAGCCATTATGGCTTGTAACTTTAGTGCTGGTCCCAACATTTTCATGGGGGGCAGTTCTCTGGGAGTGTGACGCGACCAATCAGGTAAGAACATTGATTCTTGTGGACATGTGTTTTTCCTATGTATGTGGTTTAATTGTTCTATAATATATGCTATGAGTAAGGGGTAGTTTGTTTTTCCCCGAAACACGTCAGCTTTATACATGTGCCACAATAATATGCCATTTTTTATGGATTAATCAATAAAGTTCAAGATTTTATTCATCTTATCGGAGGTGCTGGATCAACTTCTTGCATTTTGGATTTACCTGCTGTAACCGGGCGGTTTTGTGCATTCTACTGGTGGCGTGGTGGTGAGCTGGCTAACTGTTTTTGTATGTATTGTTCTTACTGTATAGTCTATGGGAGACAGCGAGACGTTCTCACTATAGAGTCTATGGGAGACAGCGGGACGTTCTTACTATAGAGTCTATGGGAGACAGCGGGACGTTCTTACTATAGAGTCCATGGGAGACAGCGGGACGTTCTTACTATAGAGTCTATGGGAGACAGCGGGACGTTCTTACTATAGAGTCTATGGGAGACAGCGGGACGTTCTTACTATAGAGTCTATGGGACGGCTTTACAGCAATTAGGATAAATCCCTGGATCATGTCTGATCTCCTTTAATATTATAATTTCAAGAAAAAGCATCCAGGCCCTTCCTGAGTTTGTTTGATAAATCGTTCATCACAACCTCTTGTGACTGTGAGATCCATAGCGTCACCGCTCTTACAGTAAAGATGATGGTGAAACCTTCTTTCCTGTAGATGTAGAGGACGCCCCTTGTCATGGTTACAGGCCTCGGTGTAAAAAGATCATGAGAGATCTCTGTATCGTCCAGTCACATATCTGTACATGGTAATTACTGTCACGGCGCCGCGGCCGTCCCCCTGCGCTTACGGGATCCGGCGCGGGTGCTGCGGCTGCCCGCAGCCGTGCTCCTTCTGCTTCGGGGCTGGATACTCCGTACTCACCAGTCCCCGCTCCTGTCTCCGGCTCTGACAGCCGCCACGCGCGTGCCCGTTGCTTAAGGCGCGCGCGACGGCTGGACTGGATTTAAAGGGCCAGCGCGTCGTTAAGTGGTGATTGACGGCCGCGGGTCCTATATAAGGTACACGCCCCCAGCACTCCTTGCCAGTTTGTTGGTGTGCTTACCTTGCGTCTAGAGTGTATTGCTGTTCTGTCCTGATTACCCGTGTAACAGTCCGTTCCGCTACGTTTCCTGACCTTGCCTGTTTGCCGCCTGCCCTGACCGTCTGCCTGCCTCTGACCACGAACCTCTGCCGCCTGCCCTGACCTTCTGCCTGTCCCCGACTACATCTCTGAATTACGTCTTTGCACTACGGTGTACCCCGGCCGCCATCGCAAGCAAGTCACGTCAGGGGTAACGACCTGGTAGTCTCACGCCGCAGCAAGTCCATCCCGCTTTGCGGCAGGCTCTGGTGAAAACCGGGGGCTACTTAGACTCCGGTCCCTGGCGTGGCTTAGCTATCATCGCTTGGGTTGGCTCAGCGGATCCACTCCTGCATTACAATTAAATCACCCATTTGCCATCTTTTCTCAAGTTGAGGTTTGATAACCTGTCTTGGCTCCACAATCCACCTATTTCTCTAAACCAACTTGATCGCCTCCTCTCCACCTGCTCCAGCTCAGCTATGTCCTTTTTATAAACTGGTGCCCCAAAACTGTTCCTAATATTCAATGTGTGGCCTCACCAGTGATTGGAGTACAGGTAATTATGTGTTTGTCATAAGTACCTTGGCCTCTTTTGAGGCATCACATTATTTTATTTGCCTTGGCAGCAACTTCCTGTTATTGGTCACCCAATTTCAGACTACTGTCAAAAAATATGCCCAAGTCTTTATCGGTGCCAGTTTTCCCCAGTATTATACTACTTAGTACTTGACTGTACATTTTGTTTCCTCAGCCGTATTAGATGTACACTTGCTAACATTGCTGATCATGGAGCACTTTTTTGGTAAAGAGAATACTCAGCACAAGTAACTTAAAGGGGTTTTCTCATTCCAACAATTGACAACTGTTTATGCTGTTTGCCAAGCAGAGCTTGTGAAATGGATGGGAGTGTTTCTCCTCCTAGCAGGGAGTATCTTCAGACAGGCCCGCACACTGTGCACGTGATGATTCATTCTGTGTGAGCTGGGGGAAGGGAGAGGTTCTCAGCTGTCATTGGAATCATTGGAAGGGAAAAGCTAAGTGTAACTCGATAGTGTATATCTAAATTTATCGCACTCTCTAAATACTTTGTAAATAGAATGGCCGTTTCCCATTCAGGACTCTGGGAAAGATGGGTGACTTCTTTTTTTTTTGTCTCTCTCTCTTTCTCACACAGTGATATATCCTGCAGAATATTACACCTCTGACCTCTATAGATCTGCAGAACAAACTTATACACTTTAACTGCTTGTGTTTACATGGAACTGCAGATTTGTGTCCCAAAATATTTTAGTGCACAACACAGCTGTGTTTTCTGTATGTAATTTGAGTGGGACTCCACATCTTACATGGGACTGCTGTGTACAAGTTGCGCACAAACACCTGGGCTCAAACACCGTTGCTAAGCACATATAAAGCCGCCCGTTCTCTTATACTATAGCACTTTGCTAATGGTAACCAAGGACGTACATGCTTAGATTTTTGATCCCCTCATTCTAAACTATAAACTTTGTAGTGAGACAACCCCTCTAACAAATTGTAAATAATATGAAAAATTATACTGGCAGTGCCTATCCTCTCATGCAGCAGGATACATTGTGTGGCAGGTTTGCCAAGATTTTCTTAATCTATTTCCATTCGGCTGCTATTTTCTTTATTTGTGGAACTGGAACCTCTGAACAGGCAAGATAAGTTTGCGGCCTGAATAGCCCTAAAGAGAGGGGCTCAATTAGTGATCACATCCATTGATTATCTGCTGGATCTCAAAGCAGCCAGTCCTGTAGCCATATGAGGACACTTACCACACTCCTCCACATCTGGATGACCTTCATCCATTCACCATGAGGCCCTGTACAGCCCGGGGGAATGCGAGTGAGTTGTGGCCTAGTAGGTCTGAAAAGCTGGGGACTTAATTTGCTATTGCAGCCGCCAATCGAAATTCAGCTGCAGCAGAACATTGTTAGCATCCCTAAACAAACTTAAGGACCTCATCCAACCACCATCATGATGTACAGCTCGAGCCTTCCTCCAGCTGTAACCAGTACAACCTAGACACAGGAAAAGCATAAAGACAGGCTGGTATGAAGCCAAGGGTTAATTCTGCTTTGCTATTTTTCATCATCAGTGGCAAAAAATACCCGTCAGAACATTTAGTGAGCAATATCTCGTATTGAAAAAAAAAAATCTGAAGAGTGAATCACACAATAAAACATAACACATAGTACCAACTATGAAAAAAGTGTCACAATGGAACTCACAGCCCAGAATAAATATCAAGTGTAAACCATCTACAGCAACCAATTGTAATATACGGGCTTACCAGATCCTGTTAACTAACCCTAGGAAAGACTTCAGGGACCACACCTGTACTGTCCCTATAAATCCCAAAAGGAAATACAAACACCCTGGTATAGAACACGGGGTAACCGCCCCAAAAGGAGCGACCCCGTACAGGAACCTAGCCCTAATACAAAGAGGCCACTATTTCACCCTATCAACAGTAAAAAAGAATGTGTCCCGACATGTTTCTATCTACCAGAGTTTCATCAGGGGACTAAGGAAGGTATGGGTTAACAATATAGAACATCTGTAACAAACAAAGGGACAAATATAAGCAAAGAAAATCCTCTAATTAGTGCCAATAGCTGTAACAGACGATTATATAGAATAAACATTTATCAGCAAATACATAAAAGTAAGTTTACCAAAGATGAAGGAATGAAGGCGCAAACTTGTGGATATGCAGGAGCATATAGCATACGGAGGAGGGGAAGGTACCATGCTACTTATCTGGTGTGAGTGCCTCCTGATCAAGGGATATTGTAACTCGGTTCTGGAGGTGGTTAAAGAGGTTACAGAGGTCTCTATTCCCAATTCTCCTGAGGCATTATTGCTCTTTATGTTAAACATGCCTATCAATAGGTTCAAAAATACTTTTCTCAATCATCTACTTCAGGCTGCCAAAACAATAATACCTAGGAAATGAAAGTCACCCACTCCTCCATCTATTGAGACTAATTTCATCCAAATAATAGAAGAATTGATATCCCAGACTTCTGGTCAAACACTCTTGATTATAAAACTTGGTTCTATTGGGCGTCTTTTAAGACCTCTTCACTCTATCGCACGATCACAAACTGGGGTCTATTAAATAGTTCTACCTTGAGGGTTTGCCCTTCACATTCACTGGGGATCCATCCTCATCTAGTTTGGCTGCTTGCGCTCTGGGGGCAGTCTCGTCCAAGCATCAGGAGGTAAGATCTTGATCAGCCGTGAGCTTGTTGTGACTTACTGTTATGTGTGTTGTTTTTCTTCTATTTCTCTCTCTTCCTTCCCTCCTCTTCTCCTGTGGGAATTCATGCTAATAGGTACTTACAGTGCCCTAAATTCTTATCTACACTGCTTTTATAGCAATATGCAATTATAATTAATCTGATGTTTACTTGGTGGTTTATGGAATAACAGTACAATATTGTTACCTTTTTGTGTTTACATTGTATGCCTTATACTCTACATAATGATCAGACTTAAAGGGGTTGTCTCGCTACATAGAATAGCTTTCAAATTGTAGGGAACACAAAAATAAACATTTTCCAAATATTTTGGGCCTTTGTTCCTCTTTTTTTCCCCTTTAAGGGGAACAAGTAAATTTTAATGCCCTCCCCTGGCTATTTTCATTTTCCCCAGAACGGGCCCCTGAAAAACAATTTTTTCTCCCTGCTGTTTTTTCAATGAGTTTAACGGGTGATTTGATGCCCATCACACGGTTGGGCAGGCCCTTTTGCTGCTGGGGCAGTAAAAAGTTTGATTTATGAAAAATAAACAGAACGGTAATTAGGGCTTTTTTTTTTTGGGGATCAGATAAACCCTTTCCCTGAGAGCGGGTTTGAAAAGCTTCCCCATTAAAATCTGATCAAATTTAGAAACTGAAGCACAGAGCATGGGGCTTTTAGGGCAAATAAATCAAACTGAACCAGGAAGGGGGAAAAGAGAAATTTATTAAATGAATTTTTGTGAAACTCTGTGGGGGAGACAACCCCCTTTAAGTCATTTTTTATCTCACTTAATTTTGATAATATTGTAATATTGTTTACCAATTTACTTTTTTGAAAACTTTTGGGGTTATAAAAAAACCCCTTTTTTTTTTTAGTTTAGAAGTAACATTCTGACAAAAAGTGAAAATTCCAAATGGGGCGGGGTCGGGAAAATTAAAAACGGGCCCCGTGGGGGTGGGGGATTAATACGTTAAAAGTTTGTGGCATACTAAAATATTTGGGCCCCTTGTATGATTTTTTTAGATTTTTGAAAAAGAGTTGATTTCTGAGTTAAAAAAATTTGCCCATTCGAACATTAAAAAAAAGGTTTTTCTTCCTGTGTGGGCCCCCTTTTCATTTTTCAACAAGGGGGGTTTTTTTGAGAAAAACTTTTTGCCACATTCCCTCACATGAAAAGGGTTCTCTCCTGGGGAGATTTTTTTCATGTTTCCAAGAAAACCATTTTTTGAGTAAAACTTTTTCCCAAAACTTTCCAAACAGAAAAGGGCCTCTCTCCTGTGTGAGTTCTTTCATTTTGAAAAAGGGCCCCCCCCCCTTGATTTCTCGGGTAAAAACTTTTTTCCAAAATTCTAAACATGAAAATGGCTTTTCTCCGTGTGAGTTCTTTTCAGGTTTATCAAGATGTATTTCTAAAATTAAAAACATTTGCCACATTCTGAACAAAAAAAAGGCTTTCTCTCCGGGTGTAAAAATTTTTTTCCATTTTCAACAAACACCTTTTTATGAGAAAAACTTTTGGGCCACATTCGGGAACATAAAAATGGCCCCCTTCCGGTGAGTTTTTTTTTCATGTTGCAACAAAAACGGGGTTTTCAGAGAAAAAACATTTACCACATTCTGAACATAAAATGGCTTTCCCCTCCTGTTTTTGAGTTTTTCAGGGTTATCAAGACCGATTTCTGGGGGAAAACATTTCCCCACATTCTGAACATAAAATATGGCTTTTTCTCCCTTGTGTGAGTTTTTTTTAAATGTTCAACAAGCCCTTTTTTTCCCAAATTTAAAAAACTTTTTGCCAAAAATCGGGAACATAAAAAATGGTTTTCTCTCCTGCGTGAGTTTTTTTCTTTGTTTCAAAAAGAGTGATTTCTCAGTAAAAATTTTGCCACATTCTGAAAAAAGAAAATGGTTTCTCTCCTGTTTTAGTTTTTTTCCAATGTTTATCGGGATGGTTTTTTCCCTAAAGCAAAACATTTGCCACTTTTCCTTTCAAAATGAAAATGGCTTTTTCTCCGGGGGGGAGATCTTTTCATTTTTCAAAAGGACTTTATTTCCAAGTAAAACATTTGCCCCCTTTTCCTGAACAGGGAAAAGGGCTTCCTCCTGTTGTGAATTCTTTCATGTTTTCCCAAATTTTGTTTTTAAAGTAAAACATTTGCCACTTTCCCTTAACATAAAAAAATTGGCTTTTCCCCTCCTGTTTTGAGTTTTTTCATGCCCTATAAAGATTTGGGTTTCGCATTTAAAACCTTTGCCACTTTTCTAAACATAAAAAATGGCTTCTCCCCTCTTTTTGGTGAAAATTGTTGATGTTCATACCCCTTTTTTCGTGTTTTTTTTTTTTCTGAAAAATTCTGGGGTTTAAAATCAGAATACAGGCCTTCCCTTAAAAGAATCAGTTTAAAACAAAATTTTGGGGGGGAAGGACTGAGGGTTTTGGTTCTGGATACATAGCATCCCTTTTCATCTTTTTTTACCACCATGTCTGCTTTAAAAATCTGACATTTTCAAAAGTCCTCTGAGCTCTTGGTACATTAAACCTTTGTCAAGGGAAAAACAAAATTTATTATTTTTAAAAATTTTAACCCGGGGAAGTTATACTGATTTTTTTAATAACATTTCTTTTTTAAAAATTTCCATAAAAATTGCAGGGGAAACCCCCCAGTGCAAAACAGTTTAATTTGAAAAGTTTTCCTCTCGAGCAAGGACCCTTAATTGTGATTTTTGGGTTTTCCACGGGGCCTTGTTTTTTGCATTTTTACTTTTCCCTGTTTTGGGGCAGCACCTCACGGGGTGAAGTATCAGGTCCCTTTTTCACCACTTTAATCCAGTAATATCCAAAAGGGAGGATATAATAGGCCATGAATCAGTGATATTGGTTTGGTGTTCGGCTAAAACCCTCACTATCCAAAGGGGTCCAGCACAAGCAGTTCTGGGGGCAGGGGGGGCAGATTTTCATGAATGAACATTTCAGGGCTTTTAACGTTTTGCATTTTTTTCCCTGCGTTTTTTCCCCTTTGATTCTGGTGGGTTGGGTTTTTCCCTATCTTCTCTCACTGCTGCCACACTAAGCATTTTAATCCCCTATTTCAGGATTTTGCCCGGGTTGCTGCTGATAAACACGGGCTGCTTTATAAGAAGCTTTTTCCCGCATTTTCTGGGCCAGAGTATTGTGTGTGCACGGGGTTTTGTGTTCACCTTTCTGGGGGCCCTCCTTGGAAACCCTTTGTGATCTTGTTACTTTTTTTCTGTACATGGGGAGAACCTACTTCTAAAATTTCTCCCTTTTTGGGAAACAGATATAGAGAATCTTAAAAAGATTTTTTTTTACTTAGAAAAAAGGGTGTTTGTTTTATTCAAACCGGGTCCCTATGGGGGGCGTCAATAGACAAAACACTTTGGGTCCGAATGGTTAGGCTAAATAAAACTTCTTATAAAGGGATTCTCTATGTCTGGGTTTTTCTTTGATCCAGCACCCAGTGGCTTCAACCCCTGGTTTTTTGGGATTGGGAAATTGAAAATTCGGGCCCGAACTCTTTTTTTAAAACCCAAAAAGATCTTGAAAAAAAATTATGAACCGGATTTCAGTAACAAAACCGTGACACAAATCCAAAACAGTCCTTTTAAAAACCCCTCATAGAGCTCCCATAAAAATCCCTTTGGGGCCCCAAATAAAAGTGGTTTGGCAAAACCCCCAAGGGGCTGAGGGGAAAAAGTGTGAAAGTTTTTTTAAAGGAAAGGGGGGAGAAGGTGGGGGGTAAGGGCCGGGGGAAAAAGGGGGGGTTTTTTCAGCGGTTTATTTTATTAAAAATTTAAATTATGAATAATTTTGCAGAAAGTTTGGTAAATTACTTATTTTGGGCCCCCAGAACATCTTGATTTTTTTAGGGGCGACAGTAGCAGGGGCCCAGTGGGGGGAATTTTTAGTTTTAAACTTTTGGCCCAAAAAAAATGGTTGCCCTGACGGGTTTCTAATAAGCCTCCTTTTAAATTATTATTAGGCTAGGAAAAGGGGCCCCTTTCTTAAGGGTTTAAATGACTCGCTAACCCCAAAAAAAGCATGAGGGCTCTGGAAGGCGAAGGACAAGGGGAAACACTTTTTTACACAATGACTTTTAAAAAACTGTGGATTTTGGTACCCCGCACCTCCACGCTCCCATAATAGGACTGAGATGTGTTCGTCCTACCCTTTCTAACTCTCGGGCAAGAAAGGGATCATCTTAAAAAGAAAATGGGTTTAAACCCTTTAAAAAGAGGTCTTGAAAGTATTTATGGTAATTGTTGAGCCATTGGAGATCATAAATTGGGCAAAAAATTTAAAAAAAAATTTAAACCCAAAAGTTGAACAAAGGGTAAATACGATCCAAACTTTTCTACAGTTTAAATTTCCAATGACAAAAAAATAATACAAAAAACCAAGCCCCTAAAACTTCTTGAATACAACAAACTTACAGGGGAAATTGAATCCCAAGACTCTCATACATAAAACAACCTCAACTTCAAGGCTGCACTCGCCCTGCCAGACAGACTATTTTTACATCTTTTCTTTCACAACGATAAAAATTTATTTAACTACTTCATTTCTCTACTCCGCCCCCCGGGGTGCCCACTTACTTTCGTTTTAAACCTTTCAATACCAACACCCTCCCCCCCTCCCCCAACCTTAATACTGTGAGAAAAAATGAAAAAAAAATTCCCTTAAAATGTCAAAATAGATATAAATCAAGCTTCTGATTACAACACAACCTGCTAATAATCAAGACTTTGTAATAAACCTTATTAACCCCTTCCCGACATTTGCCGTACTCATACGGCAATGTCGGGTAGGGGTTCCCCCGAAAATTGCCTATGAGACGCGGGGGCCGACTTGGGCCTCACGGGCGAGCGCGAAAGATCGGGCAGGGAAACCCGGGGGTATATTCCGCTGCATCAGCCGCACCCCCCACGGCCGGTGGTCCGGCCCGGGGTTTAACCCCCCGGGAATTTTCGCAACATGCGCGCGGGCGGCAGGAGGGGGCTCCTGCCACCCGTATCAGGCGCAGTAACGGCGCTTCAGCGCCGTACTGGTCCCTACAAGACAGCCCGATGCTGATACAGCATCCGGGTTGTCTGTGACGTCACGATGCCCAAAATGCTTTGGGGGCAGCGTGACAACGTTGCCATGGAGACCACATACAGCTAAACTGTGGCTGATCTCCTTTTGCATGAACGACTGACATCGTTCAGAAATTTTCCCCCCCGGGGGAAAATTTAAAAAAGGTTTTAAAAGTACAAAAAAAGTTAAAAAAAAAAAACACAAAAAAAAAAAATTAAAAACATAAACCCGCCTTTTCCCCTTTACAAACCCAATGCCCCAAAAAGATCAAAAATAAAAAAAGAAACCCATTTTTGGGTTTTGCCGCTGCTAAAAACCCACCCTATAAACTGTCATGTTATTTAAACCCGTAGGGGTGAACGCCGAAAAAAAACCCCCCCCAAAAAAAACAGTCACAAAAATGCGATTTTTTTTTTTCATCCCGCACACATAAAATGGAGAAAAAAGTAAAAAAACTCATACAACAAAAAGTGATCCCAAATTAAAAAAACGTCAGTTCATCCCGAAAAAAAAAAACCCTTTTACACCTCGTATAGGGAAAAAAAAAAAAGTCAGGCTTTTAAAGATAGCGATCATAAATTTTTTTTACACAAAAAAAACCCCTTTTTTTTTAAAAAAATTGTGCTTTCAAAAAAAAAACACAAAAAATTGGGTATAAAATAATCTCCAAACCCACAGAGAAAAACAACTTTCACGGATACTGAGGTAAAACGTATTAAAAATAAAAATAAACACTGCTAGGATTCAGTATTTTCTTCACCCTCCCTTTCCCAAAAAACGATTTGCGAAAAAACCCCCTTGTCCCCCTAAAAAATTTAAAAAAAAAGTCTTCACCGACGGGGATGCAAAAACGTTTTTTTCCTTTTAAATAAAAGTGTTTTTATTTTGTAAAAGCAGTAATAAAAAAAAAAAATATACAAAGTGGTATTGCTGTAATCGTATCAACCTCTGAGTAAAACTAGCATGTATTTAACCAACACTGACCCCGCTGTAAAAAAAAAAAAAAAAAAAACACTCCAGATTGCTGTATTTTTTTACAAAAAGCCTCACAAAAACCTTAATAAAAAGTGAACAAAGCATCTATGCCCCTAATGGGACCAAAAAAACATCAACTCATCTCGCAAAAAACAAGCCCACAATCACTCCATATACAAAAAATTAAAAAAGTTTTGGCTTCACAATAGGACAACATAAAAAAAGCAACTTTTTATAAAAATCGTTTTATTGTTAAAATAATAAAACATAAAAAACATATAAAATTTATATCATTGAAAATTTTCGACCCCCAAGTAAAAGTTACCCCTCATTTTTTCCCTTTTTTGGGAAAACTGTAAAAATGAAGCCCCAAAAACAATGGCGGAACTGCGTTTTTTTCCCCCCATTTCCAGGGCCCAACAAAAAAAAAAAAGGAACACCTGTGCCCCAAAAGCAAAAAAACACCCTTAGATAGACCCTGAGGGGGGTTGAATCCAAAAAAGGGGGAAAATTCGGAAGGTTTTTACCTTTTTAGTACTTTGGGGGCTTTTCAATGCGAATGGCCCCCAATATCTGTGCCCAAAAGCCAAAAAACGCTCCCTCCCTTGTACAACCCTGCCCCGGGGCCCCAAACACATTACACCCACATGTAGGGTATTGCCGAATTGGGAAAAAATTGCGTAACACAATTTTTGGGGGTTATTTTCCAAATTCCTTTTAAAAATTAAACATTTTTATCTAAAATGGATTAATGGGAAAAAAAAATATTTTTTTTATTTTTAAGCCCAAAACTAAAAAATTGTGAAACACCTGTGGGGTTGATAATCACTACAACCTCTGATATATTCCGTAAGGGTGTGTTTTCCAAAATGGGGGGCTTTTTTAGGGTATTTATTTAAAAATTTGGAACCTAGGGGGTCCGCAAAAACCTGAAATGGCCCCTAAAAAAATGTAAGAAAATGAGGGGCCCCAGAGTCCAGTAGGTGCCCCCTATTTGGGGGTTTTGGTTGACCAAATAATGCACTAGGGGCCCCATAGGGATATCCTGAAAAAGGCAGAATCGGGGGAACAATATTAATTGATTTCCCTGATCACATTTACCGTATTAAATTTTCAAAAATGTATAAAATTTAAAATCTGCAAAAAAAAGGGAAATTTTGAAATTTCACTCCACTTTGCTTTAATTCCTGTGAAAAACCTAATGGGTTTTTAAAAAAACTTTCCCAAATGCGGTTTTGAAACTTTAAGGGGTGTATTTCAAGAGGTCATTTATGGGGGGATCTAACATAAGGCAATCAAATCACGTTAAACGGGCTGGTCCCTAAAAAAAGTATATTGCAAATTTTCTTTAAAATTTGAAAATTACTAATAAATTTTTAAGCCCCCCAATTTCGTAAAAAAAAAAAAAAAGACATTTAAAAAAATGAGCCCAAAAAATACCAGACATATGGGAGATCTATTTTTAAACTATTTGAGTGGAATAACATCTGTCTTACCAGCAGAAATTTTTGAATTTGAATTGGGAAATTTTTCACATTTTTCCCAAATTTTAAACTAAAAAAAATTTTTTTTGGGCCAAAATTTTTTACATCTTAAAGCAAAAATTTCACGAGAAAACAATTTGAACACAGGGTAGGTTTAAAGTGTCAAAAAGTTTTCCACATAAAGTGACACATGACAATTTAAAAACGGCTCGTCAGAAGGCCCCAAAAAGGCTCCGGGGTAAGAAAAAAAACCTCATTCCCACTTATCAACTCCTTTCCTTTCCTAACTTTAAAAACACAAGGGAATCCCCCAAGGGAAAGACTGTGACTCAGCTAAGCAAAAAGATTAAGCTGCGATAGCATCTATGGGGAGGGGAGGAGATGAAGAAGCAGTGACTAGAAGAAAGCCTACCAC
Source organism: Phyllomedusa bahiana (assembly GCA_025379985.1). Lineage (NCBI taxonomy): Eukaryota > Metazoa > Chordata > Amphibia > Anura > Hylidae > Phyllomedusa > Phyllomedusa bahiana. The sequence goes on along the minus strand of JAODAL010010357.1, from coordinate 72,635 downwards.
ACGCAAAGCAGCAGCCTGGGGGAAGGAACAGCAGTAAAGCAGGTAAGCTTGAATCCAGCACTATGGGAGATAATACGTCCTAAAAGCCACACCATCTTGTGCTCCTGCTTTTCCTTACAAACCCCCCTCTTCACATAGATTCTATGGGAGCTGTAACCCAATCCACAGTAAAAGGAAATGTAAACTCCTCTCTGCCTTTAAACAATACTGAATGGTACAGAAAAAAATGAGGGTGGGGAGGGAAGGATCGATATTGGAAAAAATGCATTGTCTATAATAATTTTTTTTCCCCATTTTCCTTTTTTAATTTTATTTATAGAAAGTTGTTTATAATCGGGGAGCCACTTTATAAGACTTGTATTTTGTCATATATTTTTTCCTGGAGATGTAACGGCTGCTCATCCTTCGGTACAGATCCTCCTTCTTGACATCCCGGGGACGAAACCTCCTTCTTTATACTTGACAGATTTTTTTGATAAAATTCAAGGACTCCATGGAAAATAACAGCGACGTCCTGACACCTTGTAGGAACCTGACACACACAATGAAAATCTCACCAGACCCTCAGTGTGTTACTGTTTAATATCCCAGCATCACCTCTCCATTAAGCTGAAAGAGTATCTCTAGGGTAAGATTTAACCCCTTTACTGCAGCAGACAGTTTTGGCCTTAAGGACATCACCTTATTTTTTAAATCTGATATGTGTCACTTTATGTAGGAATAACTTTGTAATGCTTTTGTTCATCAATGTGATTTTGAGAAGGTTTTTCATAACAATAACATGTCGTACTGATAAATTTTGGTTGATACAGTCTGTATTTGTTGAAAAAAATTAACATTTTTGAAAATTTGAAGTTATTCAAAATTTTAAGGTTTTTGCTTGTAAGTGACATAATCATACCAAACAAAATGGTTAATAAACTTTACCGTTGGCCTACACATAAAGCATAACTAAACTCGGCAAATGACGCACCATGATTTCATGGCACAGAACATGGTCTCACCGTTTTCAATGCTTCTCAATGGCTTTTGTTTTGAATTAAGAGCAGATAACACTGAAAGATGAAGCTGAACTCTGCTACATCCGTACTTTATGGTGTCAACATTGTCACGGGTGTCCCTGCGACCCCCGTGTCGGGTCGCAGGCACACCCGCAACGCCGCAGCGCCTCCTGCTGCGGCCGGTGCCGCAGCCCGGTACTCGGGCTGCGGACACCCCGGCAGCTCTGGCTCCCACTTACCTCGCCACACTCCTGTGTTCGTCCCGGCGCGCGGCACTACAGGGAAATTTAAAGGGACAGCACGCAGGCGATTGGTCTCACCGGGCGCTGACCCTATTTAAGCTCTGCCCCTTCTTAGCACCTTGCCGAATCGATAGTGCCCTGTGCCTTGAGAGGAAGCGTTCCAGAGTGTCTTGTTTGTCTACCGTGTACCGTATCTTCTGCCTCCGTCCCTTGACCATGAACCATTGCCGCCTGTCCTGACCTTCTGCCAGGTGGTCACTGTTTTTTTCCCGTTTCAATTTTGTTATCCACTTTCGACCGGCAGAGAAGAATGTCAAAGCGGATGCCCTGTCTCGCGCCTCTGATATTATTGAAGAAGAGGAGGCTAAGCCTCAGCATATTGTACCCCCAGAACGTCTGATATCCATGGCTCCCGCAAATCTCCAGCTCGCACCCGCGGGTAAGACGTATGTGCGCCCTGCACTCCGGAAAAGGGTGCTGAACTGGGGACATTGTTCTCGAATTGCCGGACACCCAGGGGTTCGAAAGTCGTCCTCTCTGATTTCCCATTTTTACTGGTGGCCGGATCTTGCCAAAGATGTGAAGGAATTTGTGGAGGCGTGTACCACTTGTGCTCGCAACAAGTTCCCGCACACCAAACCGGCGGGTCTGCTGCAGCCTCTGCCCGTCCCTGACAGTCCTTGAGTCCACATTGCCATGGACTTCATCACCGATCTGCCTCCCTCTGACGGTATTACGGTTATCTGGGTGGTCACTGATCGTTTTTCAAAGATGGCACACTTCATTCCCCTGCCCGGTCTCCCTTCTGCTTTTCGACTTGCCAATCTCTTTTTTAAACATATTTTCTGTCTGCATAGACTCCCCCTCCACATTGTCTCGGATCGGGGAGTTCAATTCGTCTCAAGATTTTGGCGAGGCTTCTGTTCCCTCCTGCAAGTGGAACTGGATTTCTCCTCCGCGTACCACCCACAATCAAATGGGCAAGTGGAGAGAGTGAACCAAGTCTTGGGTACCTATCTCCGCCACTTCGTATCCGCAAGACAAGATGATTGGTCCGGTCTATTGCCATGGGCGGAGTTTCATATAACTCCCTGGACTCTGATTCCGTTGGGGCGTCCCCCTTCTTCATCGTCTTCGGTCGGCACCCCGCCCACCCTTTCCGCTGCCCTCTGCCTCCTCCGATTTTCCCTTTGGGGTTTGGTTAGTTTTGGTCTGCGACCTATCTGCCTTTTGGAAGGAGACGCGCCAATCTCTGCTCCAGGCCTCGGTCTGTATGAAGGTCCAAGCGGACAAGAAAAGAAGACCCCCTCCTTCCTTTGTCCCGGGGATAAGGTATGGCTGTCTGCCAGGTATGTCCACTGTAAAATCCCCAGCTACAAGCTGGGTCCCCAGTTTTTAGGTCCCTTTGAAATTCTCAGGCGCATCTATCCGGTGGCCTACAAGCTCCGACTGCCTCCGACCATGCGCATCCCAAACTCCTTCCATGTCTCCCTACTGAAACCGGTCATCCATAATCGGTTCTCTCGGTCTGTGGTCCCCCCGTCTCCCGTAGCTGAATCCACCAATGTTTTTGCCGTCAAAGAAATTATGGCCATGAAGACGGTTAGGGGGGAGACGATTTTTTTTGGTCGACTGGAAGGGATTTGGGCCAGAAGAAAGGTCTTGGGAGCCGGAGGAGAACATCCTGGATCGGGGTCTCTTGTCTAGGTTTATGCGGGCCAGAAAGAGGGGGAGCCCAAAGGGGGGGTACTGTCACGGGTGTCCCTGCGACCCCCGTGTCGGGTTGCAGGCACACCCCCAACGCCGCAGCGCCTCCTGCTGCGGCTGGTGCCGCAGCCCGGTACTCGGGATGCGGACACCCTGGCAGCTCTGGGTCCTACTTACCTCACCACGCTCCTGTGTCCGTCCCGGCGCGTATTCCTGCTGCCGGCCCGGCGCGTGGCACTACAGGGAAATTTAAAGGGACAGCACGCAGGTGATTGGTCTCACCGGGCGCTGACCCTATTTAAGCTCTGCCCCTTCCTTAGCACCTTGCCGAATCGATAGTGCCCTGTGCCTTGAGAGGAAGCGTTCCAGAGTGTCTTGTTTGTCTACCGTGTACCGTACCTTCTGCCCCCGTCCCTTGACCATGAACCCTTGCCGCCTGTCCTGACCTTCTGCCTGTCCGACTACGAGCCTGCTTCACGATTCTGTAATGTGCAACACCTCGGCTGCCACCACAAGCAAGTCACGTCAGGGGTAGCGACCTGGTAGTAATCCGCCACAGCAAGTCCATCGCACTTTGCGGCGGGCTCTGGTGAAAGCCGGAACTACTTAGACTCTGCTCCCTGGCGTGGCTTACGGCATCGCTTGTGGTGGTTCAGAGGATCCACTACCATATCCGTTACAAACATTTTATATACATCCTTTCTTTTTTATGACATTAGGAATCTTGTAAGTTTAGCAGCAACTTTCCAAATGTCCAAACATATTTGCAAATTTTTTTTTTTTATTAGGAATCAGTTGGGGTCTGACATTGTTTTTAGAGGACTGTATGTTAAACACCACCATAAATCACCCTATTAAAAAACTGCACCATCCACAGTGTTCAAAAGGGCGTTTAGGAAGCCAATTCATCTTACATGTCTGAGCAAAAGGGAGATGAAATTTGAAAATTAAATTTCTTTGTTCGCAAATTTTTATATATAATAAAATTTTGTACTAAAAAACATGCCGTATTAACAGCGGAACACAACTCTAACAAAGAAAAATATTTATTCCTTTGTTTTTGCCATTTTTAGAAATATCCCAGATGTGGCCCTAGTGCGGTGTTTTAAGGGGTTGTCCACCCGGTAAAAAGTTATTTAAAAGGTCCAGGTCCCCAAGTAAAATATTTAAAAAAGCTATAATCCCCTTTCCCCAGTCCCTGATTCTGCATTTAGCGGTGTAGAGAGTATATTGACCCCATTTTAGCAATGGGCTCGGAAAATAAAACATTACATTTTTCCAATGTGTGGTTTTACCTCCAAATTAGGTTTTCTTTTCACACAGAGAACTGGAGTGAAATATATCCTAAAATTGGTTGTACAGCAAAACCCCATACATGGGTGTGAACTATTGTTTGGGCACAGGACAGGGCTCAGAAGGGAAGGAGCACTATTAGGCTTTTAGAGCACAGATTTTGCTGGAATGGTTTTCATATCACATGTGTTGGGTCCCTGGGGCACATGTACAATGGAAGCTCTTAAGAACTGAACCTATTGTGGAAACTAAACCCTCTAGGGCAGTGGTTCTCAACTCCAGTTCTCAGGACCCACCACCAGGTCATGTTTTCAGGATCTCCCACAGAATGCACTGACCATAATTATATCACCTGTGAAATGCTAAGGAAAGCCAGAAAACATGACCTGTTGATGGGTCTTGAGAACTGGAGTTGACTAACACTGCTCTAGGGTATTCATCCAGGTGTATAATAGTAAGTAGTTTTCTTGGGGTTGTACTGGTGTTTGAATTTTTAATTTGGGTGTATGTGGGGCACATGAGGGTATAACAGGGGTTATAATAATGGGGTAAATAAAATGAATAATCCATAGTGTGGGGAACATTTTAAAAGCAATCCTTATGCCAGGCGAGTTTGGGGGGGGCAGGGTTGTACTGATAAATAGGTTTTTGTTATCTCTCCTTTTTTTGGATCTTCCTTCTTGCAGTTTGGGAAACTTTTCTGGGAAGTTTTTGCCTTTCCCCAATTTTTTGGGGGACTCATTTTGGGAAAATGCCTTTCATGATGGATAGTGGGGGAAATTTTGGGTGCAAAAATGATAAAGGAGGCCTTATTATAAAAGGCAATTATATGGGGGCTTTCTTCTTGTAGGGGGGGGTGCTTGATTATCAGTATTATGCATTTGTATCCAGGATGTGACCATTTTGGAAAATTTTCAGTGTAAAAATTTGCCGCGCTCTACTTCTGGAAAACGAAAGAGAAAAAAATTCTTCATCCTTAAAAAAAAAGTGCTTCCTATTGCTTTTCCGCCACAGGTAGCTTAAGCTAGCTGAGCCGCCCGCCTCAGAGAAGAGCAAGGTGGGGTTACAACTGTTCTCCAATTTGGGAGTTTCAAAATAGCTGGCAGATGTGGTCACAATCGCCTGCAGCGCTAACGAGTTATAGTGGAAACCCCTTAAGGATGAAGCTTTTTATTTTTTTTTGTTTTCTGTGGGAGGAGTTTTTATTCTTAAAAATGCAAAAATTTAAAAAATTTAAATTTTCAGCTTCTGATTAGTTTTCTGAAATTTATTTAAAAGGGGCTTCGTTTCTATTTCGTGATTTGTCTTAAGCCGCTGCAGCGCAGAGAAGCAATAGGGGAGCTCCCCTTTAGAGGCGGAGAAAAATTAAAAAAGGTTTTTATGTTTTGTGTAAATAATACCCCACATATAGTCATTAGAAATGAACTTATCCGGGTGCAGTGGTGGGTATGGAGCTTTGATTTGCTATAACATAATTTAAAATGTATGATCACCCCAACTTACCCCCAGATACAATATGGTGGAGTCCCGGCCCGGGGAAAAAGATTTAAACAAATTTGGTTAACCCCCCGGAGCCAGAGCTTCTAGTGTCGTGACTGCCGGGGCCTTTCCCCATCTCTGTGTGTTTTTCTAAAAAACATCTGGGGGTTTTGGGTCTTAGAGGAAACAGATTCCCGGACACGAAACTTCTTCTGTTCTGTTTTTCTTTTTATGTGCTCGATGTTATTAAAAAAACCAAAGTGAAGCCCTGACCAGAAGGCTTTTGTGGGGACCAAAATTTAAAATAATAAAAAATTAAAATCCAAAACAGTCAGAAAGAAAGAGTTTAAAAACAAAAAACCCCCCGTGCTGGAAAAAACCCCGTGGGCGCGTGCTGCCGGGGCCCGTGATGAGTCACAGGGAGGGAGGATCATGTGATGCTTGTGCTCCCAGGCCCTGTGATGATGTCACAGGGGAGGAGCCCAGGGTGTGGGGGGTTTTGGGGGCCGGGGAACCTTTTGAGGTGTCCTGAGGGGGGGGTCATGTGACGGGCTGTGTGCTGCCAGGACCTGATGTTTGTCACCAACCGGGGGATTTTACTGGCTGTGTGTGTGCCCGGACCTGTGTGAGTCACAGCCTGTACTTCCCGGTGTGTTTTTAACGTGCCTGTGCTGAGCGTGTGTGTGTAACGTGCTGTAGCTGAGCCGGTGTGTGTGTAAACGTGGTGTACTGGCCGTGTGTTGTGTAAGTGCTTAGCTGAGCTTGTGTGAAAGTCCCGGGTAGCTGACCCGGGTGTTTGTAACGTGGTGGTACTGAGCCGGGGTGTGTCGTGCCTGTAGCTGAGCCGGTGTGTTAAACGTGCCTGTAGCTGAGCCGGGTGTGTAAGGGGTGAGCTGAGCCGGTTGGTAACGTCGGTAGCTGGGGGTGTGTTTTTAACGTCCCTGTAGCTGGCCGTGTGTGTGAAACGTGCCTGTAGCGAGCCTGTTTTGGTGTAACGTCCCTGAGTGACCCCGTGTGTGTTTTAACGTGCCCGTAGCTGAGTGTGTGTTTTAAACGGGGGCCTGTAGGGGGGGTTGTGATTTGTAACGTGCGTGTGGGCTAAAGCGTGGGGGTTGTAACGTGCGTGTAGCTGGGCCGGGGGGTGTAACGTCCTTAGCTGAGCCGTGAGTGTGAAACGTGCGTGTAGCGGGCTTGTGTGTTAAAATGCGGGGTAAGCTGACCCCGTGGGGTTTGTAACGTGCCTGAAACTGGCCGTGTGGTGTAACGTGCCTGTAGCTGAGCCGTGTGTGTGAAACGTGCGGTAGCGGGCCGGTGTGTGTTAAGGGCCCTGAGTGGTTTGTGTGAAAGTGCGTGTAGTTGAGCCGTGTGTGTGTAAGTGCCTGAGGACCCGTGTTGTGTAATGTGTGTAGCTGAGCTGTGGTGTAATGTCCCTGAGCTGAGCTGTGTGTGTGTAATGTGCGTGTAGCGAGCTGTGTGTGTGTAATGTGTGTTTTACTGAGCTTGTGTAATGTGGTGGCGGGTGTGGTAATGGTGTGTAGCTGGGTGGGGTTTTTTTGTTAGTGAGAGTGTGTGTAGCTGGGCTGTGTGTAATGTGCGTGTAGTTGAGCGTGGTGTGTTGAGTGTGTGGAAATGTGGTGTAGGAGCTGGGGTGTGTACCCTGGGGGTTTTGTGGTTAATGTGTGGTGCTGACCCGTGTGTGGGGTAATGGGGTGTAGTTGAGCTGTGTGTGTTAATTTGTGTAGCTGACCCGGTGGTGTGTAATGTGTGTGTAGCTGAGCCGGGGGGTGTGTAATGTGTGTGTGTTGAGCTGTGTTGTGTAATTGTGTGTAGCGAGCTGTGTTTTGAAATGTGTGTGTAGTGAGCCGTGTTTTTGGTTTTTAATTTGTTAGCCCCTTTAAAAAGCTTGACCCCGTTGGGTGTTAAATGTTTTTTAGCTACTTGGTGTGGGGTTTTTAATTTTGTTTTTAAAAATGAGCTTTCTTATTTCCCAAGAAATGCCGGGGGGAATGCACCTGGAATAGAATTTCCCCCAACTCTCCATTTATGAAGGTGGGAAAGTCACCCTGTATCAAATCCTTATTTTCCCCCTGATATATCTGAATATCCGTCCGGTTTCTTCATATAGACTGGCCAATCACCTAACGGTTACATGTTTCAGAGCTTTTTGTCATTGAGCGCTCTCTTACTATATGTGGTGACAATAAAGAATAGACTCTTTATTGTAACAATGGGGCAGGGTGCTGTAACGGATATTTTGGGGTCGTCCATATGTAACAACCCTAGTGGAATTTTGTGGACCCCTGTGAGCACCGTAGGTAAGGGAAAAAGGTGCAGGGCCATGCCGGGAGCCCCCCCCCCAAGGCCCCGGCGGGCTCCTGTGGGGGAACCCCCCGTCGCTGCCCTGAAGTGGTACTACGATGACAACCAAAGTGCTGGACAATGGCAACCAGAACAGGCAAGGTGACAAAGGGCACGCCCGGTTAGCCATAGGCAGGGAGCAGAGTCCCGGCGGTAACGGGCGGGACAACAGCAGGATACAGAGAAACATAGATAGCAGCTGGGGGGAAAAAAAAAAATAAACCCCAGAAGTTACATCATGTGGGGGGGAACACAAGGGGGAAGAAATAAGTTGGTGGCCCCTACCCCCTGTTTACAAGTTTATTTTTGCCTTGGTTCCCTCACTATGATGTAATTCTTTGGGGTTTTTTTATTTTTTTCCACTGATAGTCCAATTTTTGGGTAAAGTTATGGAGTATGGGGTATAGTTTTGTTTTTTTTACAATGTGAGAATTTGGTCAGGGCAGGATAAATTGTGGGTCACCCCTTTTTAAGGGGAATCGGCTCCCCTAGGGGCAGTTTCCTGACAGGGTTTTTAGGGGGAGAAATTTTTTTTTTCTTGTCTTCCCGAATTTACCCTTTTGGTGAACTCATGGGCATAATTTACCTAAAATGACTACTGTGAACCTGCCACCCTTTTTTGATGGACCACATGGATAATTTGATCTGAATGACTACTGGATTGTTGGTTTTGTTACTTTACCCCGGGTTTTGTTTTTGTATATTTAGGGGTTTTTTTTGTTTTTCAATTAATCGTTTACATAAAACGAAATTTTATTTTTTTTTTTTTCCCTTTGGAGTTAAGTTTATTATCCCCAGTGATTTTGTTTTTTTTAAGTAAGATAGCAAACCCCAAAAAGTTTGGTCGAACCCCGATTCTGGAAGTTTGGTTTTAAGTTTGAGTCGAATTCGAATTTCAGAACCATTAAAGTCAATGGGAATGATGTTCAGGGTTAAAATTTTTTTATTTTACAGGGGGAAAAGGGGTGTAGGGACACACGAGACACAGAAATGAGGCCCTGACCTGGGCCCAAACCTCGTCCCCGCCTTTTTGGGGGAAAACAAACCCCTTTCCCGGTCGGCCCCCCCAAACCGAAGACTATGACGCTCTTTAGTAAAAGAAACCAGACGAAGACAAAAAAATACAGAACAAACAAGAGAAGTCAGGCAGGCCAGGTCAGTAACAAACGGGCAGCACAGTACAAAAACATGAGACAAAAGAATAACCAGGAGCCAAGCAAGAGTCAGAGCGCACAGAAGGTCAACTGAGAATACAGGCGAATTATAGGGGATGAAAACCATATAGCAGGCATAGGTGACTGGTGAAGGCATCCTTAAATAGGGAACCAGAGAACACAGAACAGAGGTGATTGGTGGAAAGAACACAAAACCAGAAAGGGAAACAAGACTGTCAACCAAAGAGGAACACTGGTTAACTAAAAGAGTGCTGGAGGATTCCTGGCCATGGGCATTGGCCAGGAATCAATCAAGCACACAGAACAGAAAACCAAGTTCACACTAGTGATATAAATATACAGTATTAAGTAAAAAAACACGGTTTCTGTCGTACCGGCCATGGCCGGCGACCAGAGCTAAAGCCGGGGGTGTGTCAGGCACAATCATGACAACAGGTGAGGAGAAGCCATAATTACCCTCCATAAGAGTAAAATGGATACATGGAACAACTTAGTGAAGAAAATTAGGCTCTAAGAGTCACAGAAAAAGATTGAGATACTAAAATAATTCATTCCTTTCAATGGGTAACTGAAAAGATGAGGACAGCATAGCTATAATAGGTGCAGCGGTAGCAGCTGCTACGGGGCCCCTTTGACACATAAGAAGACACCGGTATTGGAAATAGCACAAGCCAACTGGCAGAAGCCTCCTAGCAATTTTTGCACCAGGGCCCAGGAACTTCAAGTTATGCCTCTGCACCCTGGACTAGATTAGACGACAGCAAATGTGGCAATGGGCAACATCCACATTCCGGTTCCACTACATGAAGTGGAGGTATCGGAGGCAGCGAAAACATGGCAGTGGAGAACATGGAGTTTCCGGTTCGACTACATTAGGCGGCAGTACCATTGGTGGCAGCATATACATGGGAATGGGGAACAGCGGGATTGCGGTTCGACTAGATTAGACACCATACAGCAGCCAGTCTTCTGTGTACCAGGTGTGGGAGCATATGAAACACTTTTACCCCAACCATCCCAAAGCTAAAAGCCTGAATGTCAGCATTGCCCTGGCGTTTGCCTTTGGGGGTGTTTGCCTTTCTGCCTGGTGGACACAGATGGATTTCACCATGGCCCTGGTATGCCCCCAATATCATATTCTGAGCAGGCATTTCTGTGCCAGAAAAGCTGGCCCACCACGTTGAAGAAAAATCGCGTGTTGGCTGCATCTGTGTCCACCAAAGTCCATCTCACTACAGACACATGGACTGGTAAGCACGGTCAAGGGTGTCACATCTCACTGACTGCTCACTGGGTGAGTTTGGTGGACGACAGTGCCTCTGGTGCTGGGTCTGGGCCGACACTCTTTATCACTGCTCGGATGGTGCAGAGTCCAAATCCCCAACCGCGACAGGTAGCATCACATGCCAAGAGAAACCAGGCCGTTCTCAAATTAATTTTTCTTTGAGACTGTCAACACAAAGGTCAAGAGCTATGGATGGCTATGCATACTGAGACCTACCAGAAGCTGGGTGCTAAGAACCTGGCGCCAGGCAAGGTGGTGTGCGACAATGGTAGAAATCTCCTTGCTGCCCTTAAGATCGGTACACTTATGCACATCCCTTGCCTGGCAAACATCATGAACCCAGTTGTGCAGAAATTTCTCAAGCGCTACCCGGTTCTTGACTGTCTACTGCGGAAGGCTCGAGGTCTTAGCTCACACTTCTGGTGTTCGCACCAAAATGGTCAGGCGGGACGATGCCCTTGTCAGCATGACAGTTCTGGTGATGTTTTTACTGGAACAAGTGTTAGGCACTCTGCGGCAGCAGATTCCAGCAGTGATGGAGGAGGCGGACACAGAGCCTTACTCGCTAGAGGATGTAGGAGGCTTGACTGTTTCACAATTGTATAGGTCTTCCATAGGTGGTGGTTCAAGGGTAGGTTCAGGACGGCAGTTCAGCTCACAGAGTAGAGCGCATGAGGCTAGCCAGGCCTCTGGTGAAGGTCAGGTTGAGGAAGTGGAGGAAAATGAGGAGGCAGGGGTGGACACCACCAGTACTGATTACCCTTCAGTGGTAAGAGGTTGGCACAGACTTCAGGAGGTGGGGGAAGATCCCGTCAGTGCCCCTTGACCCCAAGGCTTGGGAGATCCCGGCAGCATCTCACTCATGAGTGGTTGCATGCTACATTACCTGCAATGATCCACACATCAAGGCAATAAAAATGAACAGCGATTACTGTGTGGCCACCCTCCTTGATCCACGTTACAACACAAAAGGGAGCAATTTCCTTCCACCCATAGAAATTGACGCAAACAATTTGCACAGTCGCAGATGACTTCCCTCACTGCACATGTGCAATGAAAGTTGACGCATGTGCAGTTACTATATCAGGACGCCGGTGACTTGGTAAGTCATTCACTCAGACCCTTGTTATAGGGACAATTAGGGGTATTCAGCGCATTGTATATCATTTTTATCTATACCTGATCGCTTGCAGCATCTTCCACATAATGAGATAATTATGGACTGTCGATCTTACAGTTATCTGATAATGGCTATTGATAATGATTAATGACCATTGTATATCCTGATTCTATCCTGATTCCCAAGCAGTTAGGTCTTTGTTCAGGACATAATTGTTGTTTAGATTCTGTATTGACAGAGGTTGTTTATAGTGTAATTTATGTACATTGTGTATAGTTGCCACATTTTATTTTCACTATCCTTGCTGTATTTTGGTGAAGCATTTTTTCTCTAATATTTTGTGCTACATTATTTCTTTGTTTTATTAGAAATATTATTTGTAAAGTGCTGCGGAATATGTTGGCGCTATATAAATAAAGATTATTATTAAATATTATTTATGATGTGAGATCATTATTTTCTTGACATTTTGTATTGTGTTTACTTTACAGTGACATATATGATTAAGGTCATTATTAGTGATGAGCGATTACGTTGACTATCATCATCGGGTCGATAGTCTATATCGGCAATTATCAAGACGATTTCCGATAGTCGATAATAGATTATCGCCGATGACCATTAAAGTCTATGGGAGAGGAACAACCCCTTCATTCTTACATCCAAACAGGGCTGGAGAAGCTGGAAATTAACATCCACAACAGTCAAATGGATACGTGCTACATCTTTAGGCAACACAATTAGGTTATAAAAGCACAGAAAAAAAAGTCACAACCAATTCACTATCCCTGTCTTGTACCACAGCCTGACCCTTAAACCTGCATGACCCACAAATTAAAAAGTGCCAGAAGGCAGTATTATTTGAACCATCATTTTACTTGAACTGGACATTGACTATTTCTTCCCTGGAACACAGCATGAGCCCCAAACCTGCATGACCCCAGATTAAAAAGTGCCAGGAAAAGGAGTCTTTGAACACCATTTTAGTTTCACGGACATTCACCGTCCGTACCAACAGCATGACATTAAACTGTCTGACCCACAGATTAAAAGTGCTGGAAAAGGCTTGACCCATTTTAGTTTCACTGGACATTGACTATACCTGTCCTGTACCACAGCATGATCCTTAAACCTGTTTGACCCACAGATCACAAAGTGGCACTATGCTATTTGTACAGTGACTGTCAATTAGAATATTTTTTTGGTAACTGGCATTTGTTTACAGAATTTATTTAGGGAGTTTTTATTTATAGTTTTACATTATTATCATTTTGCTTTTTTTTCAAGTGTGATAACATACAACATACAACCCTCTCCCTGCAGTTTTTAAAGGTATTTTTTACACGTGTAGATGTGTTAATTCGTCCGCACACCCCATAAGTAATTCAAATGTACTAATCATCCCCAAAACACTTCTTAGTTGAGAAGACATATGCTCTCCTGGCTTCTGAGACTGATTCAGCCAATCAATTCAATGGTTTCATTTTTTACTCCAAATCATTCTTCATTGATTAGGGACAGACTCCCCTGGAGATCAGATGATGCGTCCCCATAGTGACTCCAGTCCCAGAAAATTTTAAGCCTCAAATTGTGCAATTTCTGTCCAGCCGTGGAGCCTTTTTGACACTACTTAACCTCACAGAAATCACCTTTTTCAAAATCTGATTTTTAAGAGAAATTTGAAGCTCTCCTGATTGCCCCTAACGGTGAGAGCCAGTGCTGCTGTCAGCCATCTGTTAACCCGGAGGTCCAGCTGCCAGACTTAAAGTGGGTGCGGTGAGAGCCCAGGCTAGCGTCTGTCATCTATTAAAACGCAGGTTCAACGCAGCAACGAAAACAGTCGTGCTGAAGCAGAGTGCGGAAGCGGAAGTGTGAGGTAAGACCTCCAGCCTTCCTCAGTACACAGTCAAGACCTGGGTAGCGCTTGCCCCTCCGTATGAGTGCGGACCAATTGAGCTTCACTTGGAAATACTGGTGGTTAAAGCTCCTGTTCCACCAGGTGCCCTTTTTCTTGGCATTCTTTTCTCATTTTACTCAACGTGCTGGAGGAAATGGTCTCTGTACTTTGTTCTCTGTCCGTGCTCCATACTCCATATCCTCTGAATAACCTACATCTGGTCAAGTTTTCCTGTACCTCCCTTGTACAATTCAGAGGATTGTTTTTACCAGCTATTTTGTACATGCAAGTTTTTTAGTAGTTTAATTCTAGAAAACACATTTTTAAAATAGGATGGAATCCCACCATGTCTTTGTTTCTCTTTTTTTAATTGTAATAGGGATTGATAGCTATGTTAAAGATCTTGCAAAAACAAGTCATTTTGCAATATGTGTCCATTAACAGTGTCCTACCTTATGTCCTGTTTCTGACAGCACTTCACCCTTGAGCCATCTTGACAATTGTGAAGAACAAATGTCTGTTAGAAACACATTTTTACAATAGGACTGTAGTCTAGCTGCATTTCACAGCAAAATGCCCCAAAAATTCAAAACATGACCCATGAGCCACTTTTGACAATTGTGAAGAAGAAATGTCTATTAGAAACAACATTTTTTAGAATAGGACCTGTAGTATTGCTGCATTTCAAAGCAGCATGACCCAAAAAATTATAAATATGACTTCTCAGCCACTGTTAAAAATTGTGAGGGACAAATGCCACTTATAAGCCACATTACTGTCCCAAAGGACCATGATTATATTGCTTTTGGTATCTCACTCTTTAGGCAATTACAACATGACCACAACAAATTATAAATATGACTTCTTAGCCACTGTTAAAAATTGTGAGGCAACATGCCCCCAAAACCATTGACAATGTGAAAAATTCTAAAGATGAAGTGAGTAAATGGAATATGGTTTTGTTATGAAACCTTGGTGTCTTTTACAGTCTCCTCACAGCAAAACCAGCAAAATGAACTGTTGGGAACTAAGAATAAAAATTGCAGTAAGAAATGATCATTTTAAAAAACATTTTTCAAGAGGACCATTTCTGTTTGGAGAGGAATGTGAAATAGACCAGCAACTAATCGGTGACCTCGATAATTGGGGCCACAACATCATCAGAGATCCATGCCTGATTCATCTTGATGAAAGTCAAACGATCCACATTATCTGTGGAAAGCCGGATGAGTTTGTCTGTAATGACTCCTCCAGCTGTGCTGAAGGTCCGCTCAGATATGACGCTGGCTGCTGGGCAGGACTACACCTCTATGGCGTGGCGAGCCAGCTCGGGCCATTCATCCATTTTGGATACTCAGAAGTCTATTGGGTCCGGAACACATGCAAAAACATCGGTGTTGAGACGCAGATAGTCGTGCACCATGATCTTAAGCCGGTCTCTGGGTGTTGTATGTGTGCCCTGCATTGCATGCGTTGGTGAGGTGGTAAATAAAGATTGCCAGAGGTCACCCATTAGGCTTCTGCCACCTTGCCTGCTGCTGCCGCTACGGCTACTTGGCACTCTACTGCTGTCACGTCGCTGGCGTTGTTCCACCGTGACATTTGAAGAACGTGAAGCAGATGCAACAGATGTCTCCAGTTGATCAATCAGCAAGGTCTCCATTTCCTGCATTTTACTCTCTATTTGGTTGGGTGGAAGGAAAGTGCTGAGTTTTGTTTTGTACCGGGGATCCAGGAGGGTGGCCACCCAGTAACTGTTGTTCATTTTGATGGCCTTAATGCGAGGATCATATTGGAGGAAATGGAGCATCCAAGCACTCATGTGAGAGATGGAGCCTTGATTTCCCAAGCCTCTGGGTCGAGGGGCACTAGCCAACTGATCAAATCCGTGCCAACCTCTTTCCAAGGCAGGGACATCGGTAACGTCGGTGTCCAGGAATACCTCCTCCTCCTCCGCTTCCTCCGGCACAGCTTCAACACAGCCCTGACTTGCCTCAGATGATGCACCCTGAGAGCTGAGGCGCCGCCTTGCACTAGCCCTGGACCCCGAACCACTGCCTAATGAAGACCGATAAAATTAAGAAACTGTCGGGCCTTGTGGATTCGACGGAGAGAAAGGCTCCGTGTCTGCATCTGTGTCCGTCTCCTCCTCCGTCGCTGGTGGGACCTGATGTTTCAGAGTGTCCAACGATCGTTCCAGAACTAAGATCACCACAAATGCTCATGCTTATAAGGGCATCATCCGCTGTGACAATTTTGGTGGCTTCTTCAAAATGGCAAGGATGGTGCAGAGCTCTTTCACCTGCCTCCACTCTCGGTGGCTCAACACCCGAGGTCCGCCCGCTGCTTGTCAGGCCATGTGTCACTTCCTTACTGCGTAATGGCATTGCGCTGCTCCCACAATCGCTGGAGCATGTGGAGGGTGGAATTCCACCGTGTTGCCACGTCAACAATGAGACGGTTGACAGGGAGGCTGAGCTGACGCTGCAACGCAGCCATGCGGGATGAAGCAGGGTGCGAATGGCGGAAGTGCATACTCAGACCTCGAGCCTTCTTCAGCAGGCAGTCCAGACCCGGGTAGCTCTGTAGAAATTTCTGGACGACAAGGTTCATGACATGTGCCAGGCAAGGGATGTGCTCCAGCCTACCGATCTTAAGGGCGGCCAGCAGATTTCGCCCGTTATCGCACACCACCTTGCCTGGCACAAGGTTCTTGTCACCCAGCCAGCGCTCGGTCTCGTTGCGGAGAGCCGTCCACAGCTCCTGACCTGTGTGGGGACGGTCTCCAAGACAGATTAATTTCAATACGGCCTGGGTTCTCTGATGATGCTGATGACGACATTTGTGGCTATTGCCTTTTCAGTGTGCACCTATGCTTACGTTTATCAAAATATATTTTAGATGTGCACAGCCTAATTAAGCTTTGCAGTCTATTTGAGAAATGGCAATCTCATTGGCTTGCTGCACTCTGCCGCCTCTTTTAAACCAGTGCAGGATGATTCAGTTGTAAGTTCCTATCACTCCCTGAGATTTTGAGTCTTAATTTACTCATAGTGAGGTAACATGTTAGTGGTTAGAGAATCACCTGTACTGGTATCCCCTTGACTTTTGGGGAGGTGAGCTTAATACAATCTTTGATCAAAAACTGTAAACTAAGAGTCCCAGGTTTTTCATATTTTCCTTAGCAGTAATGCATTTCCAATATTCCTATATACCTTGATGTTCTACTTAGTTTTTAGTGTGGCACTGATATATGTATTAGATGTATGCTATTGCCTTTTCAGTGTGCACCTATGCTTACGTTTTTCAAAATATATTTTAGATGTGCACAGCCTAATTAAGCTTTGTGACATTTGTGGCCGTGACTGGGAGCACGAGGAGGTAAGACTGCTGGATGCAGGTTGCATTAACCAGTGAAGAACAGATTGGCGACGCTGTTCGTCACTGAGATTCACAGGGCCCTGACCCAGCGATGACAGGCCTGACAGTCCTGCAATCGACGATCTGCTGGCATGCGTGTTGTCGCCAGCACTGGAAATAGCACCTTCTCTCGTACCTCTACCTCCATGTCCTACCCCCCTCTTTGCTCGCTTACCACCTGAATTTCGCTCCATGTTCAGAAAGATAAAAATTTCAGAAGGTATGGAAGAGTTTTGGAAAGTCTCTTATTAAAAGACGACAAATCACAGCTTTTCTCAAATCCCTCAAATCAAAACAAAATTGCTGGATTCAAATATAACTGCAAAGTAGATCTATCAACACAGCTGGCCTGCGCCAAAGTGAAAAAAACAC
The DNA here is from genome assembly GCA_025379985.1 of Phyllomedusa bahiana. Classification (NCBI taxonomy): domain Eukaryota; kingdom Metazoa; phylum Chordata; class Amphibia; order Anura; family Hylidae; genus Phyllomedusa; species Phyllomedusa bahiana. Next base: position 55,286 of record JAODAL010010357.1, on the reverse strand, counting down.
GTATCTGAAATGTATTCGGATAATAAAAGGTATTTTTGGGCACCTATCAATTCACCTGTGGTGACTACAAAATTGCTGTATTCACATTTAAGTGCAAGGTGCCTCAATGAACAAAGCTGTACTGCGCCAAAGTGAAAAAAACACGTATCTGAAATGTATTCGGATAATAAAAGGTATTTTTGGCACCTTTCAATTCACCTGTGGTGACTACAAAATTGCTGTATTCACATTTAAGTGCAAGGTGCCTCAATGAACAAAGCTGTACTGCGCCAAAGTGAAAAAACACGTATCTGAAATGTATTCGGATAATAAAAGGTATTTTTGGCACCTTTCAATTCACCTGTGGTGACTACAAAATTGCTGTATTCACATTTAAGTGCAAGGTGCCTCAATGAACAAAGCTGTACTGCGCCAAAGTGAAAAAAAACACGTATCTGAAATGTATTCGGATAATAAAAGGTATTTTTGGCACCTTTCAATTCACCTGTGGTAACTACACAATTGCTGTATTCACATTTAAGTGCAAGGTGCTCAATGAACAAACGTGTACTGCGCCAAAGTGAAAAAACACGTATCTGAAATGTATTCGGATAATAAAAGGTATTTTTGGCACCTTTCAATTCACCTGTGGTGACTACAAAATTGCTGTATTCACATTTAACTGCAAAGTAGCTCTATCAACAAAGCTGTACTGCGCCAAAGTGAAAAAACATGTATCTGAAATGTATTCGGATAATGAAAGGTATTTTTGGCACCTATCAACCTATGCTGACTACAAAATTGCTGGATTCTAATTTAACTGCAAGGTGGCTATATCAACAAAGCTGGAATGGGTAAAATTGAAAAAGAACACCTATCTGAAATGTATACTGATAATAAAAGTGGAGTTTTGCACCTAACAAAGAGACCTGCAGTTACTAGAAAAGATGTGTATCCTAATATAAGTTCAGGCTGCCCAATATCCAGGAAATATTTCAATAGAAAACTGTTAATAATAAAGCTATTGCAGTGCAATGTCTACACTAAGTCTTGGTGAACTATATCCAGTATTCTTAATAGAGCTTGTCTGTGTTTGCCCGCGGGACCCCCTACACTCCCCCCCGTGACTTTACAGCAGTAGATGCTCCTTTAAAACTCTCTACCGAACTACATAAAATCTTCAAATCTCTTATCTAACTAAGTTTTAAGGATCACAGCTAACAGTAGAGCTTTATCTGTGAAGAAATAGAATAATTTCGCTGAGCTGTTTGCACAGAGGCAGAGCGCACGTCCTACTGCTATGAGACGCTGACACACACTGAGGCAGAACAGGAAGGGCTGTTCTATGTAAAACGGGGGACATGTGATTTTTCCAGCCAATGCAACCATACACATCCCAGTCCTGACGTGCACACCATCTCACCCTGCTCTATTCTGTAAGCTGATTTGTTTGGCCGCCAAATGACAGGAAAGCGCCAAAATGGAGAAAATATTAATGATTATGCACAGATTTTAACCTAAATTATCGCGTGATCGAAAAAATCCGATCAACGTAAATACCATGCCGATTTCAACTTTGTCGATAATAATCGCTCAACACTAGTCATTATGACCAAAACGCCTAATATGTCACCAGAATGATTTGCCTGACTGGAGCTTGGATATCACATGAAATAAATTAAATTGCATTACAATAGTTCTATGGAGTGCTGCTGAATCGTTGTATTATAGATTTGGAATTTGGTCAACTGGCCCCCATTACCAGTGGTTCCTTTTTTGAGTGCTGTTCCTAGATATATATTGTCTCATACGAGACTATGTCTTTGGTTGAACTGAGAAAGGAAATTAAAACAGCTCAAGAATCGATTAGCCCCATTTCGGGGTTACCAGCTTACTCCCAGTTGGATGCTCGTTTGAAAATGAATATTGCTAAACTGGAATCCTCAATTATTGAATTGGAACAAACTAAATATTTACGTGATCTTCAGGACTATTAATCAGATAATGTTTACCCACGGAGTACGGGATCGCTTACCCCAAGATCCATCTTTAGGAATCATGGACATTGTAAAAAACGAATGGGAGCACGTGTGTATTTTGGTTCATCAGAACCGGAATCATCTGATACAGCCTCAGATACGAATGATCAAAGATCCTTGATTGCAGGGCAGGTGCGTCCAGCAGTGACTCCTACCCAACCTAGACGCTGAGCGCCAAAAAACAAAGGGCAGGCAGGAAATATCGAAGGAGATCGCTGTCTGACACGGTGTCAATTTAAAGGGGTTTTGACACGATGTAATGTTCACGTGGGATCCTCCAAAATGGATATTTAATCACTTTTCTAAATATATGTGATTAAAAAATTTCAGCCTCAGAGTGCTACAGGCTGCCTTACCTGCCCTTAGTTACTTAAAAGCTTGCATTAGATACGACCAGGCAAAGTGACAGGCAGGGGCGTAGCTATAGGGGGTGCAGCGGTAGCAGTCGCTACTGGTCCCTGCAGCCTGAGGGGGCCCAAAAGCCCTTCTGCCACATAAGAAGACACCAGTATTGTAAATGGTGCATGGTAACTGGGGGGCCCCATTTCACTTTTTGCACTAGGGCCCAAAAGCTTGAAGTTAAGCTTGGTAACAAGCTGAATTGGGGGCCTACCAGAGCACATTTCTTTCTGTTTAAAGGGGAGGGGAAAGGGAGTTTTTCAAGGGGCTGTCGAGAATAGTTGCTTTTGAATAAAATAAACTAGTTTATTTGTAAAATTTTTGAGTAATCCCTCCCTTTCTGAGATGGGAAAACAGAATGACTTTAAAGGGGGTTTGGGGAGAAAGGGTTTATTTTTTGTATACAGAATCCAGTAGTTTGTTTATTTGAGTGAACTTTTGACACAAACCCTTTATGCATGGCCTGGCTTGACCCTCTCTCTCTCTCCTCAGCTCACGTGCTTTTTTTACTTTTGCTTCTTAGGGGAAAAGGGCACTTCTTGGAAAATCCCCTTTAGGATCACCAAAGGGAAAAACCCAATTCATGGGTTGAAAATTTGTCAAACAATATCAATTCTGTTTATCACTTGGAATTTCATTTTCCCCCCATAGACATTTTGTTTTTGTTTTCAACCAACTGGATGTGAACCCTCATCAGGAAGCTCACGGTAAAAAACATTTTTCATTATCTCTGATATTCTTCAATGAAATTCTGATATAACGGGGTTGATTTCCCCGTTTTTTTAAACTCCTTGCCGGGGGGCCCCCTACTGATGATGATTCCACCCTTTTTTGCACCAATTTTTCTAAAACAGGTGTTTTAGCTAATCTTAAATCTATGTCTAGATGATTCTGTTCCACTTCAGTTCTTTTTCTACATCTAATCCCCCCCTTTTTAAAAACTATTTAGATGAATGGGGGCTGATATTTTTTAGGGGTTTGTTGAAATATATTGATATAATCTTTTCAATAAGATACACAGTGACACAAGCAAAAAATCTAATTTATCTAAATCGCAACAGTTAGTCTTGAATTCTTAGTCGATCCGGATCTATTTTTCCGCCCAAATAATAAAGGTGGGTCGGGGTGGGAAATTTGATAGGGTTCTTTTTGAAAATCTCAAATTTAAGTGCTTAATATCCCCTCCTTTTTCACCTTCCTCCGATCCCACCCTAATTTCATGAAGGGGTTAGAAACTTGGCTGTATTGTGGGGTACTGAAGGGGGTTTAACATCTAAACAAAGGGGTTTTATTTGCTTAAATGTCTGGTAATTCCTATATTTCACTCCTTTCCGAAAGTTCATAAAAAGATCTTTCCACCCTCATTACGCCCCATTGTTTCAGAGATTTCTTCTATTATCGAAGACGCTGCAAGTGTGTACACGACCCGACATGTCGGGTCGCGGGGACACCAGTTAAGTTACAGTATCCCCCTTCGGCCTCCCCCTCTTTCTAGCCCGCAGAAACTTAGTCAAGAGATTTCAGTCCAGGATGTTATCTTCCGGCTCCCACAACCTTTCCTCTGGCCCAAACCCCTTCCAGTCGACCAAAAAAAAATCATATCCCCCTAACCATCTTCATGGCTAAAATCTCCTTGACCATAAACACATTGGTGGAGTCAGCTACAGGAGACAGGGGAACCGCTGACCGTGAGAACCGATTAAGGACAACTGGTTTCAGGGAGACGTGGAAGGAATTGGGGATGTGCATAGTGGGAGGGAGCCGGAGCTTGTAGGCCACATGGTTGATGCGTCTCAGGACTTCAAAAAGGCCTAAAAACCGGAGACCAAGCATGTAGCTGGGAATTTTCAGGTGGATGAGGGGGTCTTCTCTTTTTGTCTGCTTGAACCGTCATACGAGCAGAGGCCTGAAGCAGAGATCGGCATAGTCTCCTTCCGTATGTCAGATAGGTCACGGACCAGATTGTCCACCGCAGGGACATCTGAGGAGGCAGAGGGCAGAGGAAGGGGAGGACAGGGGTGCCGACTGAAGACAATGAAAGAGGGGGACGCCCCAGCAGAATCAGATTCCAGAGAGTTATTTACGAAAATTCTGCCCATGGTAACAGACTGGACCAATTATCTTGTCTTGCAGATACAAAGTCACCAGATATTCGGGGTGCCCGTCCCGAGTGTTGAAGGCCAATTTCCACTCGTCACCCTCTCTGTTCCAAATGAGGTTGGCGGCTCCTCGCAAATCCAACTTGGAAAAGATTCTGGCCCCCCGAAGACGGTCAAAGAGTTTGGTAAATAACGGCAGTTGATACTGGTTTTTAATGGTGATTTTGTTAAGTCCACGGTAATCGATGCAAGGGAGCAGTGACCCATCCTTCTTTTCCACAAAGAAGAAACCGGCACCCGCAGGTAAGGTAGATTTGTGAATTAAGCCCTTTCGTAGATTCTCTTGAACGTAGGCTGATATAGCCTCGGTCTTGGGTACAGAGAGAGAGTAGACCCTACACCGGGGAGGACTAGTGCCGGGCAGTATTTCTATAGGGCAATCATAGGGACGATGAGAAGGAAGAGTTTTTGCTTGCTTTTCAGAAAAAACTTCCTGGAAGTCCTGATATTGCACTGGCAGACCCGGTAGAGGCTTGGGAGAGAGCCGCAGAGGAGTGGGGCACACCAGGCGAGGTGTCACTAAACAGCGAGACTGGCAGTCTTGACCCCAATGCATAACTTCGCCTGTCTTCCAGTCAAGCATAGGGGCGTAACACTGCAGCCATGGAAGCCCCAGGAGGACAGCCGAGGATAAATGGGGTAACAAGAAGAATGCGATCCTCTCTTTATGCAAAGCTCCCACTTGCATGGACACCTGTCCCGTCTGAAAGGAGATAGAGTCACTCAGACAATATGACCAGGGGTTGGTCTAAGCGGAGCACCGGGTGGCAATACTTAGTCACCAGGGTAGCATCCATAAAATTCCCGGCTGATCCAGAGTCCAGGAAGGCAGCCACTTGGAACGGAATTCCGGAATTGGATGTGATCTGAACCAGCAAAGTGAGACGAGGAGAGGGATTGCTCACACCTACGGACGCCTCTCCCACAAAGCCAAGGTGCGCACATTTCCGGACGTTGCTGGCGAAGCGGACAACCAGTGCGGCAGTGTCCAGGGCTGCCGCAGTAGAGATAGAGGTTCTCCTCACGTCGTCGTGATAGCTCTTGCGGAGTTAGGTGAGCCCTGTCCACCTGCATGGCTTTTTCTACATCCGACTGTGAAGCAGGCCGTAAGAACACCGGCGCTAGACAGGGCAGACAGCGTGACTGGATCGGCTCACGTTCCCGACGAGGCTCCTCCCATCTCTCTGAGAAGAGTAAGTCGATGCAAGTGGCCAGATGGATCAGCTCACTCAAAGAAGACGGAGAGTAACTGGTGGAGAGGGAATCCTTAATTTGGCAGCATTGTTCCAGGCTAATTCTGAAGTCAGCATGCGGAATTGCACAGCGTAGTCACATACGAAGGAGTTCCCTTGCTGCAGGTTCAGCAAAGCGGTCTCGGCAGACGATGCGCAGGCAGGTTCCTCAAAAACACTACGGATCACCATGGTCCCAAAGTGGAGTATCCTAGGCCAGAGCTTTTCCAGAGAGGAGACTGACCACGAAGGCCACCTTGGACCTTTCATAAGTTCCACGTGGAGGGAGCATTGGGTGATGAAGCCCCTGCAGGTCTTAGGGTCCCCATCAAACTTCGTCAGCATGGACAACCGGAGTTCGGGGCCGGCGGACACCCTGGAACAGCTGCCACAGTAGGAGCCACAGCAGCCGGCTGCTGCTGAATGGCGAGAAGCTGCTGCATCATAGTAGTCAGCAGGTTAAGTTGCGCGATCTGTTTTGACTGCTGGGCTACGATGGTGGTGAGGTCAGAGACACTCGGTAGAGGCACCTTGGCGGGATCCATGCCCAAATTGAACTGTAAGGGTGGGCTTACCAAAAAGCAGACCACAGATGTGGATCCGCTGGACCACCGCAAGCGGTGGTATAAAGCAAGCCAGGGAGCGGAATCTGAGTAGGTCCGGTATTTACCAGAGCCTGCTGCAAAGTGGGATGGACTTGCTGCAGCGGAGCACTACCAGGTCACTTTCCCTGACGTGACTTGCTTGCGGTGGTGGCCGAGGTGTGGCATGGTACAAAATCGTGAAGGAAGCTCGTAGTCGGGGACAAGCGGCAACGGTTCATGGTCGAGGGACAGAGGCAAAAAGTGCGGTACACAGTAAATGCAAGACACTATGGAACGCTTCCTTTTTAAGGCACAGGGCACTATCGATTCAGCAGAGACCAAAGGAAAGAGCAGGACTTAAATAGGATCAGCGCCCGGTGATTATATTGAATAACTGGCGCGCTGTCCCTTTAAACTTAGCTGCCGTACCGTGCGCGCACCCTAGAGGGCGGGTTGTGGTGTCGCTCGCAGCCGAAGACGCTGCAGGGGTGCGGGTGTGTTCGTGACCCGACACGGGGGTCGCGGGGACAGCCATTACAGTTGCTTTGATCTATTTTCTTTCTTCTTAATCATAATTACTTTATGTTTAATTAAAAAAAAATTCTTTACATTTCTGGAGCGGCCATTGGTGCAAAATTTTTGCCACCTCTCGCTATCATCTACATGGCTTGGTGGGAAAATGTATATATTTTTAATTAAGATAATCCATTTTGTTGTCAGATTAGGAAGTATGGTCGCTTCATAGATGTCCTCCTCATATCGGGGGAGTGAGAGGACCATATCATCTTTTTCTGAATATCTTAATAGTAATCATTTTTCACTTAATTTTACTTTGAATTTTCTTCGCCACCATATGTATTTTCTAGATTTGTTTTTAATTGGTGATCCTGAGCCTCCATCATTCCAGAGTCAGTCTTACTGAAAAGATACAACTGGCAATGTGATATTGCATGCACACTCCTGTCACCCTATATGTACTGTTAAATCAGTCCCTTTCGGTGAACATCTTAGATTAAAAAAAATTAATTCTAATAGTTCTACATATGATGATCAGGCAAATGCTCTCAATGTTAGATTCAAACAGGGACAGTTCCCTAATTGGATCTCATGTTTGGCTCAAGATAAAGCTGCATCTATTTCTAGAGAAAGTCTTCTCACTCCTAAACCTGTTAAAAATAAACTTATGTCGACTCCCATAATTTTTTCTACAGGTGACTCACAGAAATTCAAATCTTTTACTCAAATCATTTATAAATATTTACCAGTATTACATTGTGTTTCTGGCTATCAAAAAGTTTTAGAACAAGGTTTTAGATATGTTTCTAAAAAAGCCCGCATATTGGGGAATGTTCTTTATCCTTCTCTCTTACCGTCTTTGCAACAAAAAAATCCAACCTGGTTAAATTATCCGGGATGTTACGCATTTGTAAATATTAGAAGTATTCAAAGTCCTGAAAGTTGTTACTCACTTTGTTTCTTCTGTAACCTTGAATAATTATTCCATCAAAAGTTACATAAATTGTAATACGACCTTTGACACATGTAAGCTTCAGTATGTAGGTAGCGCTACATGTTGGTTAAAAACTTAAGTATGTCACCATTTGTCTGGTGTCAAATCCACCGATTTTCAACGTATTTCTGCGGTATCATCTCATTGTATTAATGTGCATAATTGTTGTACTGATACTTTATCGGTAGTGGGTGTGGAAACAGTTACTTTACCAAGAAGGGGAGGAGACCATGTCCGTAAGCTCCGTTCACAAGAGGCGTTTTGGATATTTTTGCTTAAAACATATCACCCTTTTGCTTTCAACAAACGTTCTTATTTAGTGTCACATTATTAAAAGTATTTAGTATAGCATTTATTCTCTTATCTTTTCTCTTTGGTTAGATACGGTATTGTGATTTAATCATGTCATGTGACTTTTTGTAACATTGTGATTGGTTCTCTTATGTGTTTGAAATCTCTCACTGATGTGTAACAGACGTGCTATGATTAAGGGCCCACGTGGCCTGAAACGCATAAGCGTCTGATTGTCACTCTGTGATTTTACTCCGACTTTTCAATAAAGCCGCTTCTTTTATGGAGGATGCTGGATCAATTCCTGCTTGTTTATGTCATACTGTCTCCATGGATCCATGCAGCCTCTCTGTCGGTGAGCAGGATTTACCATTTATCATCACTGCAGAGAATAATTACACCATTGTGGACCCAGGAGTTGCTGGCCATCAAACTAGCCTTTTTGTAAACATAATCATTATTAAATTTTACAATAACAAAAACATACAATAACTGTTCAATAGATGAGATGCCACTTGATACACAAAGAAATAATATAAGGCATCATTAGTACAAATAAGAAAAGTACCAAGCAATGAAAGTACAAAATAGCACTAATGACATACTTTGGCCTCATAATAATAAGGATGATGCAAAAGACAGCTCCATCTTCACTAAAGAAAGAAAACAAAAAATAATAATAAAAAAGTAGACCCCCCCCTCCAAAAAAAAACCCAAAACAAAACAACACAGAACAGTGGTACCCATACGCAGTTATGTATAAGAGACATAATCACATACATCTATGTAATCAAGTAAGGTCTGGGATAAAAGGTGAAAACACATACTGTGCTGATACAATGCTGCAAGATAGTCACATGGCTCCCGCCCCCTAAAGCCCAAGGGAGAGAAATAGATAGAGGACAAATTCACCCCCAACTCTGACGCACAGTTACCCAGGGAGTATCCAGGGGATGGTGTCAGGATACGGCTGAGGTAAAGCTCCCAGGTTATGGGATACGGACATCCAAAGCCCCCAGAGCGCCTGCTAGTCGAGAGGAGAGATACCAGGAGGTATAGATAAAAGGCTGCATGATATCCTTGATCTCCTGGGGGGTGTAAAAGTTAACTATAAACTCCTGCCATTGGGTTTCTTTAGTCCTGATAATGTCGATTCTGTCCATTTCGAGATGATGTTTTACCACCTGGATCACTTCCTGCAATGTTGGGACGGTTGGTTCCAACCATTTGGCCAGGAGGCTTCTTTTAGCCGCTAATAAAAATATATGCAGAACTGAGTGGTTCCTAAAATGTTGTGGTAAATTATGGAACAGGAGCTGTGTTGGCTCTAAAGTTAAATGACACCGAAACTTAAAATTCAGAGTTTGCATGACTGTCTCCCAGAACTTCATGGTTTCCACACAGGTCCATATACTATGGACAAAATCCGTGCGGGGGGTGCCACACTTGGGGCAGGACGTCAAACGGTCTGGACAAGCTGGATGGGGGGAATATTAAAGCTGTAAATTGCGGAATGGACAATTCTAAAGAACGTGTCCCTCCACTTCTCATTAACTATATATTTATGTATCTTCAGCCATCCCTGGAGAATTGTAGTAGAGATCTCCTGGTTAGGGTAGACCTTCTCCCACTTAGCAAAAATCCTGCAAGGCCCCTCGTCTTCTGAACCCCTACGAAGACCAGCATATAGCGCTGATAGAGAGTGGTCTGTTGAAGAAGTAGGGCCGATAACATTATCAAAAGCATTCAATTAAAAAATGAGACGGCTTATGTCCTTACTTCTATAAAAACTCACTTTTTTGGGGTAAGCAAAAAAAGCGATGGTGGCAAGGTATATTTTGAGATAATTCTAGAGAGAGTAAATCCGTTGGTTCGAAGGGTAAATAAGCTGGGTAATAGTTAAAATCCCCTTACTCCTCCAGACTTTAAATTGGGGGTTATCAAGGCCAGGTTTGAATTCTGGGTGTCTATAGATAGGAAGGTATCTACTGGTCTGGTAGGGCAGAGAAAACATGGTTCTACAGGCCTTCCAGGCTCCGATCGTGTCCCTCACAATGAGGCTATGCTTCACCACCGTAGGAAGAGTAGAATATTTGGTATGGAGAAGGGCTGGAAGCGTCCATGGGTGAACCAGTGCCGCCTCAGCAGTGAGATTGGAATATCTGGAAGACTGTTTAACCCAATCCGATCCGTGACGCAGGAGGCTGGATCAAACTAGCCTTGAAAGAAGCCTACTGGAGGGAGCTCGGCACCCTATCAACCTCTATTCCAACCATACAAATATCCAGTACCTCCATATGGCCCAACATCTCAATCTGCGTCAAGCCAGGTAGTTCCTCTTCTTCTCACAGTTAAACTTCCTGATACATTTTCATCCCGTGGAGAAAAACATCAAAGCTGATACCTTCTCCCGTGATTCTGACGTAATCGGGGAAGTAGTAGTCCCTCAGCACATTATATCCCCTGAATGGCTGATTTCCGCAGCTCCCGTTAACCTTCAACACGTTCCCTCTGGTAAGACATAGGTGCGCCCTATGCTCTGGAGAAGAATTCTGAAATGGGGACATTGCTCTCTGTCAGCTGGGCACCTGGGTGCTTGAAAGTCCTTTTAGCTAATCTCCCACTTCTCTTGGTGGTCAGATCTTGCCAAAAATACCAAAGAATTTGTGGAATCCTGTACCACCTGTGCCCATGACAGGACACCTCGCCACAAACAGACTGACTTGCTGTAGCCTCTGCCTACCCACAATGCTCTGTGGTCTCATGTGGCGATGGACTTTATCACTGATCTGCCACCCTCCTCTGGTAACACCATTATTTGGGTGGTTCCTGATTGGTTTTAAAAGATGTCACACCTCGTGTCGGACCTATCCTCTGCTCCTCGCCTCGCCTACCTTTTTTTGAGCACATCTTCCATTTTCACGGGCTCCCCAGTTATATTGTTTCAGACCAGGGAGTCCAATTTGTCTTGAGGTTCTGGTATGCACTCTGCTCCCAACTACAGGTGAAACTGGATTTTTCCTCGGCCTACTATCTGCAGATGAATGGCAAGATGAAAGAGTCAATCAGGTCCTTGGCAACTACTTGCGACACTTATTCTAGGCAAATCAGGATGACTGGTCTAGCCTGCTGCCATGGGCAGAGTCTGAGTGTGCCCGTGCGTCTCCTTTCTATGTAATTTATGGACAGCATCCCTGCCCGCCTCTCCCTCTTTCGTTGTCTTCCGAGGTTCCTGCTGTGGATGCTCTGGTTCGATGTTTGGGACCAGACCTACCAGTCTCTGCAACAAGCTTCGGCATAGATGAAGGCTCAAGCTGGCAAGTAAAGGAGAACTCCCCTGACTTTTGCTCCCAGAGAGAAGGTCTGGCTGTCGGCTAAATACATCTGGGTCAAGATTCCCAGTTATAATCTGGACCCGCGCTTCCTGTGGCCATTCGCATGAATCCAGTGGCCTATAAGCTTCGGCTTTCACCTACTATGTGTGTCCCGAACTTCCATGTCTCCTTGCTGAAACCTCTGGTCCTAAACCGTTTCTCGAGTCGCCCCACGTGTTGGGCTGCGGGGCGAATCGCACTGCCAGCAAATACTCACCTGGACACGATCCTGCTTCTCTGCATGCTGCTGTCAGCCGCTGTTTGTGTCCCCACTTCCTAGAGCACGCACGCGCCAGATCCCTTAGATTTAAAGGGCCATTATAGCTGCAAGGGGTGCAGATGGTCTTTTCTGCACTGTGAGAAGTAAATAATCCTCCCCCTCATGGCCAACCAGCTTTCTATGGCACTGGATATGCTATCCAACATCCAGGAAAACTGACTGGTGCCCTATTTCCCAGGACTTTCTAAAATTTCTGTGTTTCCTTTTTGGACTATAACAGATTCTTTGGTCTTTTTGGATCAGCACTGGATCTATTTCTTTAAAAAAAAAATGGTCAACGAGTGCTGGTGTCGGGGAACATCTATTTAAAATGTTATTTTTTTATTTGGCAACATAAAAGGCCCAGACTCTATAAATACTTAATGATGAAATCTGCTAATTTAGATGGGTTAGGTCTCCCTAATACACAATTGTATCACATAGTCATGACCCTTGATCAAGCCAAACATTGGTAGAATCATGCGCAGGAAAAACAATTGGGCTTCTATGGAAGCTCACTTGATTACAAACTTTGAAGCCCTTCCACTTTCCACTTCACACTTAGAAGGCAAAATTCCATCCACTACTGATTATACACTTCATTGTTGGCATAGATGAGATCCCAGAAATGATCCTCAAATTCCCACATCCAATTATGGCGGAATCATCTCTCCAGCCCTTCTCAGAGCTTAAAAAGTCTTTTCGTCTTTCCGATCCAAATTACTTCCCTTATCTTAGAATAGTTCACTTCCTTCAGGAACACCCAACTTCTCGTAAATTCCTATCCCTGGTTCTTCAATTCCTAAATTCCTACAATACTCATAATAAAAAAGGCACCAGACTGTTCTAGGATATCCTTACTGATAACACACGGTTGGTTAAAGCCCCCAACATTCTAACCTGGTAAAGAGTCCTATCTTATTCTTACTCCAAGTTCTGATGGAAAGCTGTGGTCTCATGGGCTCAAAGATTCTCAGTCTGCACTAATTTTGGAGAGCAATACCAAGAATTATGAACTAATTGGTGTTAAACACCCTTACCTTTATCAAAATGTATCCAACATTATCGCCATGACATACCCATACATCATGGTCGGGAAGGGGTTCTTACAATTTCACATACATCATGTGCGCTCCAGCTGCAGTTGATTAACCCTTTAGCTGCCACAATGTATTACATCGCCATAGCTAAGGGAAAGACAGAAGGAGGGAGCAGAAGCACCTCTCTGGACAGCCCGGGAGTGTAAGAAATACTTCCGGACTGCCTTTGATGTCACCAATGCCCCGCAGTGCATTGTGGGCATTGCCGGACATGGTAAGTGACAGTCGCAATGGAGATCAGTATACATAAGATGACAATGACAGGTGAGAACGTCTCCCATCCCCCAGCTCACACAGAATGAGTCATCAATTACACACAGTATGTGTACTGATCTCTATTGTATCAGTGATCTGAAGATAATTAACACAAATCCCTTATGGGGAAAAGTGAAAAAAAAAATGAAAAAGTAAAAAAAAAGTCAAACGCAAACACGAAAAATAAAATAAAAACATGTACCTTCCCCTTTAGAAACGCCAATTGCCCCAAAAAAGATAAAAAATAAAAGATAAAAAGTATGCATATTTGGTCACTTCCTTTAGATCACTGTAGCCATTGTGAGCACATTGTCCTTTGTGTGCTGCTGCTGTGTGCTACTACTTTATTAAATTTAGATTCTTGCACCAAAATCCACAAAAACGCACATTATCTTTGCATACAGCAAGATAACTGTATTAGCGTCAAAATCTGTAAAGAAAAGGATTTTAGCGCCAAATTCCCAAAAAATGCATTATTGCGCCAAATTCCGTAAAAAAAAAATATATTTTTAGTGTCAGAAGCGTAATCAGTTTATTAGCGCCAACATTTTTAAAGATATTGAACTAAGCCCCCAAATCCGTCAAAAAACCGATTCTGGCACCGAAATCCGTAAAAAATGTATTTATTTGCGTCAAAAGCTAGATCACTTTATTAGCGCCAAAATCTGTAAAGATACGGATTTTAGCCTCAACAGCCATAAAAACGGATTCTTGCGGCAAAATCCGTAAAAAAACGGATTTTTGGCATCAGAGGCGAGATCACATTATTAGCGCCAAAATCTGGAAAAAAAATTATTTTAGTGCCCAAAAACGTAAAAAAATGTATTTTTGCGACAAAATCTGTAAAAAAAAACGTATTTTTGGCGTCAGAGGCGAAATAACATTATTAGCGCCAAAAACTGTAAAAAAAATTATTTTAGCGCCAAAAAACGTAAAAAATGGATTCTGGCGCCAAAATCCGTAAAAACCGTATTTTCAGCATCAGTAGCGAGATAACTTTATTAGTGCCAAAATATGTTTAGAAAAGGATTTTAGCATCAAAATCTGTAAAAAAAAAATGGATTCTGACGCCAAAATCTGTAAAAAACGTATTTTTAGCGAAAAAAATATGAATTGCGCAAAAATCGCTAGCGATCAAAGCATGATCATTTTATTACAAAAGGTACAAACAAGAACACAGCAGACACTTGTATACAGATTTGATAATATATAACCTTTGTAACACCCACTATAGGTGGAACTTGTGGGAGGGTTTTCATTGAAAAATCGCGGTAAAAAACGCCGCAAAAACACGCCAAAAGACGTACGGCACTTTCCATAGACTCCCTGTTCTGGCGTTTTTTAGAGCATGTTGCAAAATACGGCCAGAAAAAAAAAAAGAGCAGAAAAAAGAAGCTCAGTGTAGACAGCAGGAGGGTTTTACAATAGAGTTTGTGGGAAATGATTACAGTCGTTTTTCCAGCGTTTTTAGAAAACGAAAAATGCTGAAAAAAAAAAAACGTTTTTCTGTGCAGTGTACATAGAGCCTTACCTCTTCTGGTACTTTGGGGGTTTTGCAAATGCGACATGGCACCCACCAAAATCTGCATTCCAAAAGCCAAATAGCGCTCCGTCCCTTATACGCCCTGCCATACGCACAAACAGCAGTTTACACCCACATATACAGTAGGGCATTGACAAACGGGGAAGAAATTGCGTAACAAACGTTGGGGGTGATTGTTTTCCAGGATTCCTTGTAAAAATAAAACATTTTCAGCTAAAATTGCAGATTGTTGGAAAAAATAGTTTTTTTTCACTTTCAGAGCCTAACATTAAAAAGATTTGGATAACACCTGTGGGATCGATATACTCACTACAGATGTTACTGGGACACGTACCCCCGACCTTCATATTGTATCGTCCATGGATAGAACAAGTCCTCTCCATAACATCCAGGATCTGCTGGTCACATCCTGATGGTGGACACCTCTAGCGATCTTGTGGAGATCAGGTCTTGTCACCAGAGGGATCTGACACTTTCCAGCAGGTGATAGAGACTTGTAGATAAAGCCGTGTCCAGGTTCTCTTGGATACAGTACAACATGGAACCCTCTCTGGGAATAACATAGGGTAAACTTGTCCATACCAGGAGATGTAACATAGGGTAAACCTGTCCCTGCCAGGAGGAGGAGTAACATAGGGTAAACCGGTCCTTGGCAGGAGGAGTAACATAGGGTAAACCTGTCCTTGGCAGGAGGAGGAGTAATATAGGGTAAACCGGTCCTTGTCAGGAGGAGTAACATAGGGTAAACCTGTCCCTGTCAGGAGGAGTAACATAGGGTAATCCTGTCCCTCTCTGGAGGAGGAGTAACATAGGGTAAACCTGTCCCTGCCAGGAGGAGGAGTAACATAGGGTAAACCTGTCCCTGCCAGGAGGAGGAGTAACATAGGGTAAACCTGTCCCTGCCAGGAGGAGGAGTAACATAGGGTAAACCTGTCCTTGGCAAGGAGGAGTAACATAGGGTAAACCTTGTCCTTGGCAGGAGGAGTAACATAGGGAAACCTGTCCCTGGCAGAGGTAACATGGGTAAACCTGTCCCTGGCAGGAGGAGTAACATAGGGTAAACCTGTCCTGCAGGAGGATAACAAGGGAAATGTCTGGCAGGAGGAGTAACATAGTGTAAACCTGTCCCTGGCAGGAGGAGTAACATAGGGTAAACCTGTCCTTGGCAGGAGGCGTAACATAGGGTAAACCTGTCCCTGGCAGGAGGAGTAACATAGGGTAAACCTGTCCCTGGCAGGAGGAGTAACATAGGGTAAACTTCCCTGGCAGGAGGAGTAACATAGGGTAAACCGGTCCTTGGCAGGAGGAGTAACATAGGGTAAACCTGTCCCTGCCAGGAGGAGTAACATAGGGTAAACCTGTCCCTGGCTGGAATATTCAGAGGAAGGTAAAACCCCTATGAGGTGGGCGCCAATTACTCTAAACTAAAAAAAATTCCTTCCTTAGGCTCTGTCTACACTGCAGTGGACAAAAATCGACCTGAAAACCAAATTCTAAAAACGTTCATAAAACTGAGTTTTTTGTCCACTGCCTGTCAAAAGCTGCAAAAAAAAGGACATATTTTTGGCGCATTTTTTGCTTGTCTTCAAGCCCGGTTTTTAATGTATGCAGAAATCAACCATTAGATATAACTCCACCCTACAAAAGGGCATGTAAAGAACATTACTGCAATCATATTTAATCGTGTAGTTATCTCGCTTTTGACGCTAAAATCTGGATTTTTAGTGGCAAAAGTGAGAAAACTTTATTATCGCCAAAATCTGTGAAAAAAACCTCATATTTTTAGTGCCAAAACCCATAAAAATCTGTTAGTGACAAAAGCAAGACAACTTTATTGCGAACAGTATGAACGAGGACACATCGGACACTTGTATGCAGAATTAAAAAGGTAAAACCTGTGTTAACAACCACTGTAGATGGTACTTTAATCTCAAGGGTGGGTTTTCATTCCAAAAAAAGCGCAAAAAAACATCGCAAAAATGTGCCCAAAAATGTCCATTGCTTTTCATAGACTCCAATAATAAATTTTCTGCCCTGCTCTGGTGTGTTTTGTAATATGTTTTTAAAAGACGACCAGTAAATAACACGAACAGAAAAAAAAACCTTCTGTGGAGACAGCGGGACGTTCTTACTATAGAGTCTATGGGAGACAGCAGGACGTTCTTACTATAGAGTCTATGGGAGACAGCGGGACGTTCTTACTATAGAGTGTAACGGAGACAGCGGGAAAGTTTTACTTTTAGAGTGTATGAGAAAAGGGGGGACGTTCTTACTATAGAGTCTATGGGAGAAAAGCGGGACGTTCTTACTATAGAGTCTATGGGAGACAGCGGACGTTCTTACTATTGATCTACGGCAGACACGGACGTTCTTACTATAGAGTCATGGGGAGACAGCAGGACGTTCTTACTATAGAGTCTATGGGAGAAAGCTGGAAGTTCAAACAATATAGTCTAAGGGAGACAGCAGGAAGATCTTACTATAGAGTCTATGGAGACAGCAGGACGTTCTTACTATAGAGTCTATGGGAGACAGCGGGACGTTCTTACTATAGAGTCTATGGGAGACAGCGGGACATCTAACTATAGAGTCTATGGGAGACAACAGGACGTTCTTACTATAGAGTCTATGGGAGACAGCGGGACGTTCTTACTATAGAGTCTATGGGAGACAGCGGGACGTTCTTACTATAGAGTCTATGGGAGACAGCGGGACGGTCTTACTATAGAGTCTATGGGAGACAGCGGGACGTTCTTACTATAGAGTCTATGGGAGACATCGGGACGTTCTTACTATAGAGTCTATGGGAGACAGCGGGACGTTCTTACTATAGAGTCTATGGGAGACAGCGGGACGTTCTTACTATAGAGTCTATGGAGACAGCGGGATGTTCTTACTATAGAGTCTATGGGAGACAGCGGGACGTTCTTACTATAGAGTCTATGGGAGACAGCGGGACGTTCTTACTATAGAGTCTATGGGAGACCGCGGGACGTTCTTAATATAGAGTCTAGGGTAGACGGCGGGACGTTCTTACTATAGAGTCTAATGGGAGACGGCGGACATTCTTACTATATAGTCTATGGGAGACGGCGGGACATTCTTACTATAGAGTCTATGGGAGACAGGCGGGAGGTTCTCACTATAGAGTCTATGGGAACGGCGGGACGTTCTTACTATAGAGTCTATGGGAGAGCGGACGTTCTTACTATAGTGTCTATGGGAGACAGCGGGACGTTCTTACTATAGAGTCTATGGGAGACAGCGGGACGTTCTTACTATAGAGTCTATGGGAGACGGCGGGATGTTCTTACTATAGAGTCTATGGGAGACAGCAGGACGTTCTTACTATAGAGTCTATGGGAGACAGTGGGAAGTTCTTACTATAGAGTCTATGGGAAACAGCGGGACGTTCTTACTATAGAGTCTATGGGAGACAGCGGGACGTTCTTACTATAGAGTCTATGGGAAACAGCGGGAAGTTCTTACTATAGAGTCTATGGGAAACAGCGGGACGTTCTTACTATTGAGTCTATGGGAGACAGCGGGAAGTTCTAACTATAGAGACTATGGGAGAGAAACGGACGTTCTTGTTATAGTGTCTATGGGAGACAGCGGGACGTTCTTACTATAGAGTCTATAGGAGACGGCGGGATGTTCGCACTATAGAGTCTATGGGAGACAGCAGGACGTTCTTACTATAGAGTCTATGGGAGACAGTGGGAAGTTCTTACTATAGAGTCTATGGGAGACAGCGGGACGTTCTTACTATAGAGTCTATGGGAGACAGCGGGACGTTCTTACTATAGAGTCTATGGGAAACAGCGGGAAATTCTTACTATAGAGACTACGGGAGACAGCGGGACGTTCTTAATATAGAGTCTATGGGAGACAGAGTGAAGTTCTGACTATAGAGACTTTGGGAGAGATATGGACGTTCTTGTTATAGTGTCTATGGGAGACAGCGGGACGTTCTTACTATAGAGTCTATGGGAGACAGCGGGAGGTTCTTACTATAGAGTCTATGGGAGACAGCGGGAGGTTCTTACTATAGAGTCTATGGGAGACAGCGGGAGGTTCTTACTATAGAGTCTATGGGAGACAGCGGGACGTTCTTACTATAGAGTCTATGGGAGACAGCGGGACGTTCTTACTATAGTGTCTATGGGAGACAGCGGGACGTTCTTACTATAGAGTCTATGGGAGACAGCGGGACGTTCTTACTATAGAGTCTATGGGAGACAGCGGGACGTTCTTACTATAGAGTCTATGGGAGACAGCTGGACGTTCTTACTATAGAGTCTATGGGAGACAGCAGGACGTTCTTACTATAGAGTCTATGGGAGACAGCGGGACGTTCTTACTATAGAGTCTATGGGAGACAGCGGGACGTTCTTACTATAGAGTCTATGGAGACAGCGGGACATTCTTACTATAGAGTCTATGGTACGGCTTTACAAGCATTTTTTTCAGTGTTTATAAAAAGACTTTGAAAAAAAATTACATTGTTCTGTGCAGTGGAGACAGAGCCTAAATCTAGCAATTAGGATAAGTCCCTGGATCATGTCTCATCTTCTGTAATATTATAATTTCAAGAAAAAGCATCCAGGCCCTTCCTGAACTTGTTTGATAAATCGTTCATCACAACCTCTTGTGACTGTGAGATCCATAGTGTCACCGCTCTTACAGTAAAGATGATGGTGAAACCTTCTTTCCTGTGGATGTAGCGGACACCCCTTGTCATGGTTACAGGCCTCGGTGTAAAAAGATCATGAGAGATCTCTGTATCGTCCGGTCACATATCTGTACATGGTAATTACATCACCCATTAGCCATCTTTTTTCAATTTGAAGTTTGAAAACCTGTCTTGGCTCCACAATCTCTAACCAACTTGGTCGCCTGCTCTGCACCTGCTCCAGCTCAGCTATGTTCTCTTATAAACTGGTGCC
The DNA here is from genome assembly GCA_025379985.1 of Phyllomedusa bahiana. Lineage (NCBI taxonomy): Eukaryota > Metazoa > Chordata > Amphibia > Anura > Hylidae > Phyllomedusa > Phyllomedusa bahiana. The sequence continues at coordinate 35,613 of JAODAL010010357.1, read as the reverse complement.
CAAAACTGTACCCAATATTCCATGTGTGGCCTCACAAATTATTTAAATAGAGGTAACTATGTGTTTGCCACGAGTACCTTGGCCTCTTCTGAGACATCACATTATTTTATTTGCCTTGGCAGCAGCTGCCTGGCATTGGTCACTAAATTTCAGATTACTGTCAAAAAATATGCCCAAGTCTTTATCAGTGTCAGTTTTCCCCAGTATTATACTACTTAGTACTTGACTGTACATTTTGTTTCCTCAGCCGCATTAGATGTACACTTGCTAGCATTGCTGATCATGGAGCACTTTTTTGGTAATGTAAGTACTCAGCACAAGTAACTTAAAGGGGTTGTCTTGTTCCAACATTTGGCAGCCGTTTATGCTGTTTGCCATGCAGAGCTTGTGAAATGGAGGTTCTCAGATGTCATTGGAATCATTGGAAGGGAAAATCTAAATGTAACTTGATAGTGTATATCTACATTTCTCGCTTTCTCTACATACTTTGTTACTAGGATGGGCATTTGACATTCAGGACTCTGGGAAAGATGTCTCTCTCACATAGTGATATATCCTGCAGATTATTACACCTCTGACCTCTAGAGATCTGCAGAAAGAAAATATACACTTTATCTGTGTTTACATAGGACTGCATATGTGTTGCAAAATTGTTTTACATGGGACTGCACAGTACAGCTGTGTTCTCTGTCTGTATGTAATTTACATGGGACGCCCATCTTTCATGGGAGTGCTGTGTACGGCTGTGATTCTCTGTTTTTGATTTAAGCACAAAAGTGATTTATGTGGGACTGCACATCTGTGTCGCAAAATTGTTTCATGTGAGATTGCACATGAGATATGCATGGGTCTGCCGATGTAAGACTGCACATCTTACATGGGACTGCTGTGTTTTCTGTCTTATGTGGGTCCCCTGAGGTGTCTCTCTCGTCCCTGCTCGTTCTGGTCCACTACCTGCGGGGGAAAACCCTCCACAAACCCCAGAAATACTTGCAGGGCGTAACCCAACTGGGCTAAACACCGTTGCAAAGCACACATAGCGAGTTTTCTTTAAATCATAGCATTTGTAATGGTAACCAATGAGTAATGCTTAGATTTTTTGACCCCCTCATTTTGAACTAGATTTTTAGTGAGACAACCCCCTTTAAAAAATTGAAAAATTTAAAAAAAATAATACGCGGGGCAAGCCTATTTCATGGCAGGAACATTTGGGAGGTTTGTGAAATTTTCTTAATTTTTTCCCATCCACTGCTATTTTCTTTATTTTTATTATGCTCCCCCCGAGGACACAAACGATCCATATTGGTAAAAATTGGACCCCCCAAAACCCTTAAAAGGGTGAGAAAAACCCTGGTTTAAGCCCCCAATTTATCATGGATCCAAAGCAACAGCCCCTGCGCAATGGGGACACTTACCACTTTTTCCTCCCATCGGGATGCCCTTTCCCCTTCCCCGGGGGGCCCTGTACGGGCCCGGGGATGGAGTGAGTTGGGCCCTTTTGGGCCTGAAAAGCTGGGGGTTTATTTGAAAAGCGGCCCCCAATCGATACTCGTTGCAGCAGAACATTGTTAATCCTACAAAAAATTGAGGACCTCACCCAACCCCATCAGGTTCTGTACACCAAGTCATAGGGGCCTTTCCCCCCAGCTGTAACCAGTAAAACCCTAAAAAAAGGAAACATAAGAAAAGTTTGGTTTAAAGCCGGGGGTTTAAATTTTCTTTGCTTTTTTTTACACCAGGGTAAATATCCATCAAAACTTTTATTGGCAATATCTCGTATTGGAAAAAAAAACTGGAAGTTTTTTTTCCCAAGTTTTTTCAATACGGGTTTTCTGGATACAGCTTTAAAAAAAGGCCCGTCCCTCAGGATACAAACAATTGTATTTACATAGGAATTACTCATCAATTTGTAAAATATAAATTGAGTAATATAATAAACTGGTTACAGGAAAAAAGTGTGACATGTTACAGTTTTGCTTAATATGTAGTTACAAAGGTTTAAAAACTTACAATACTTACCGGGGCTTACATCACGCTTCCCTAAATCTTCAAACCCAAAAACAGGGGAAATCCCGGGAGATCAACACCAATTTAAACGTCCTCAACACCGGTACAAAACTTCTGAATTACCAAATTTTTGGTTCTTAATGTCTTAAACCAAAAAAAATGTAGGACAACCTATTATTGTGTCCGTTAGAACAGGGTCTTTTTTTTTACTCTCCTGTACAAAGAGGGCCACTCCCAGTCAAGATGAGGGATACAAAAAAACCCTAAACCCGATGAGGGATAAATTTAAAATAGCAACTTTTAAATCTGCAGTTTTGAAAAAGACAGAGGTATGCAACCTGTGGGATTTATCTTGAGATACAAAAATGGAAAATTAAATTATTTTAATAAAAGAAATGGGGGATTAAAACATAAATAGTCACAAATTTCACTACACTACAAAATGTACGCATGATAAAATTAACCTTTTCTTAAAAGAAAAAAAAATGAAAATTACACATCACCAAATAGAAATGTGTCACAAAGGAACTCACAGCCCAAATAAAATCAATGTAAAACCAAACAGCAACCCAAATTTAAATCAGGTTACCAGATTGTTGTCTTTCCCAGGGGTTTGTCTTCAGGGACCACTATGTACTGTCCCCTATAAATCCAAAGGAACTACAAACGCCCTGGTATAGAAAACGGGGTAACCGCCCCAAAAGGAGCAAGTCCATGTAACGGGTCGCGCCACGACAGTGCGCCGGTAATTGGCCAATTGCCGGGCGCTGACTCTATATAGTTTTGGGATCCAGTCATTCCCAAAGGATCTTTTTTCCCCTCTGTCCCCCTAGAAAAAACTTTCCTGGTATTTACGTCTTGCCGTTTTTTTGACCTCTGTTTACGTTTATTACATCTTTACGGTTCCAAAAATTTTTACTGTATCTTCAGACCCCCCCGGTCTAAACCCTCGCAAACCCGGTGGTCTCTTTTTTTTTTTTTTCCACTTTTTTGACTTTCCATATTTCCCAAACCTGTGAGAAAAATAAAAGGCTGATGCCCTCTCCCTGTGCTGGGGGTTTTGGTGGGTAAAGAACCCTGTCACAGCACATAATTTCTCCTGAAGGGTTTTTGGTTCCAGGCTCCCGAGATTCCAAATTTTCCCTACTGGCAAGACTTCGTCCCGCCGGCACACAAAAGAAGATTCGGAGTGGGGGCATATTTCCCTTTTGGCCGGGCCACCCCCCCGGAGCATGGAAGTCCTATGCCTGATCTCACGGCACTACTGTGGCCGACCTGGCACAATGTCGGACTTCACTCTCTCCTGTGTACGTTGCCGGAACAAAGTCCCACGCCACAGGCCCGAGGTTTTTGCATTCACCCCCGGGCCAAAAACCCCTTTGGGACGCACATAGCCATGGATTTCATCACGGCTACCGGGTTTCCCCTTGGGGAATTCTGTCACTGGGTGGTTTCGGGCTGGTTCCAAAGATGTCCCACTTTGTACCTTTCCCCGGCTGCCCTTTTGCTTTTAAAATTTGGCCGGTCATTTCTTCTGGAAATTTTTTCCGGCACATGGGTTGCCCTCACACATCATCTCCGATCGGGCATTAAATGTTATCCCGTTTTTTGGGTGCTTGTGTCCCTTCAAGTAAATTTGGGACTTTTCCTGGGCCTATCCCCTCAGTCCAAGGGGCAGGTGAGAGGGTGAACCCAGATTTGGGAAACCCTACTCTTTTGCCCCCGGATGAAAGGGACAACGGGGCCGAGCTGCCCCCCCTGGGCCGATTCTTTATAACCCGTGACTCGGATGCAGCGCTCTCTCCTTTTTTTTGTGGTCTTGGCTGCCCCCGCCCCCCCCCTTTCCCCACGCCCACTGATTCGGAAAGTCCCCGCTGTCAATGACCAATTTCGAGATATCAAAGCCATCTGGCAAGAGACTCGACTTCCCTACTTGGGGGCCCTTCCCCGTAAAAAGATCAGGCAGACAAAAGGAGAAGACCTGCCCCGACTTTCCACCCGGGGGACAAATTTTAGGCTCTCCTCAGGTGCGTGCGCCTGAAGTTTCCCACCCTTTAAAATTTGGGCCCTCGTTTCCTCGGACCCTCAAGGGCTTCGGCAGCTGAATCCAGTGACTACAATTTCTTTGCCTCCATCTCTCCGGACAAAACTCTTTCCCATGTCTCCCCTCCTTAACCCTCTGGTTCTGAAGGTTCTCTCAGAAAAATTTTTATTGCCTTCCCCGGTACCCCCGATTCCGCTGAAAATTTTTTCGAAGTAAAGGACATCTTGGCTTGAAGACGGTCAGGGGAAACGTTTTTTCCCTCGGGGATTGAAGGGTTTTCAAACCTAGGAAAAACTGGGGGCCAGAATCAATATTGAATCAGATCTCATCCCAGATTCCGCAAACCTAAAAAGGGGGGGAGGGTTTAAGGGGGGGGGGTACGTAACGGGTCCCCCCGCGAACCGGGCCTCGGACCGGGGCACCCCTCCCCCCCTCGGGGGGTCCCCGGGGGGACGGGGGGCGCCACGGCCCCGCTGTGGCCCTGGGCGCACCCGTCCCCCTGCACTCACCTCGATCTGTTTGCTCCTTTCCCTGTCAAAGGGAATCGTGTGGGGCCCCCCAGCGTGCGCGCCCCTTATGTATATTTAAATGGCAGGCACCCGGGAATTTGGCTAATTGACCGGGCGCTGACTCTATATAGTTTTGGGATTCCATGTCACTTCCACTGCTGGATATATTTGTTACCCTAGAGAAAAGCGTTACCCTGCGTATCTATTTGTCTCTTGCACTTGTTTTCGGTACCTCTGATTAAGCTTTACTCGAACTCTGAACTTTTGCCGCCTGCCTCCTGACCTTGCCGCCTGTCCTCCTCGACTACGGCCTAGGTCCGCACGATTCTGTACCCGCGTATTCTCGGGGCCGCCACCGCAAGCCTTAGTCACGTCAGCGGGTAAGGTGATCCGCCGGGCTTTTGAGGTACTAGATCTAGACTCCCCACCACCGCCCCCAAGCAACGTCCATCCCGCCCTTCTGCGACGGGCTCTGGTGAAATCCGAGACCTACTTTAGAGTCCCGCTCCCTGGCGTGGGGCTACACCATCGCTTGCGTTGGTCCAGCGGTTACACTACCAAAATCCGGTTACAGTCATTCAGGAAACCTGGATCCTAAATACAAACATGCCTCCTAATTCACCTATCAATGAGTCAAAGACAGGAGAATGGGAGGTACGGCGATTTTCAATTTATGATCGGACTTAACAAACAGAAAGGACAGATATCAACTGTCATAGAATTTCCTCCTAATTAGTGTTACAATAGGCTGTGTAAACAGGACGATTTTAGTAGAAATAAACATTTTATTGCTCAGAATAATCTTAAAAATTCATAAAAGTATGTTCACCATATAGAATGAAAATTGAAAGGCGCCACAAAAAAACTTGTGGACATGCAGGGGAATATAGATATGGGAAGGAGGGGGGGAAGGTACACATTGCTATCTTTATCTGGTCCTGTCTCACAGGGATATCTGGGACTACGAGTCGGAATTGGTGAGTTACAAGAAGTTACTGTGGTCTATATTTCCCCTAATTCCCTCTGTGGCCTATTATTGCTGTCTTTATGTTATAATCAACTTCAATTAGTTCAAATTAAATATTTTCTTCAACATCTACTTCAGGACGGCCAAAACAATAATACATAGGAAATGGACTAGGTCACCCACTCCCTCACATCTATTGAGAACTAAGTGGATGTATGCGGCGACGAAGACTAATTCTCATCATATAATGGAAGAAAGAATTTATTTCCCAGCCCCCTCGTTAAAACCTTGAGTCTTCTTGAGCATCTTTAACCCCTTCCTAAGGACCCAAGCCTGTTTTGACCTTCCCTGCACAGACCTATTTTTTGAAATCTGACTTGTGTAATTTATGTGAGACTAATCTTTCTTCGAACATCTTTAACTATTCATCGTGATTCAAGAGTGCTTTTTCTATAACGTGACACTCATTTGTGCTTTAAGGATTAGTAAGACAATGCTTGTATCCATACAATCTCGTTTGTTTGTGATAAATATATAAATTTCATGAAAATTTGGAAAAATTTGCGATTTTGAAAGTTGCAAACATTTTCCCCCTGCGTGCCCAAGACAGCATACATTATCACAACAATAATAGTTTATAACTCAAGCATCTACACCATATTGTCAACTTAGCTGTTGGCATCATTTTTTTTCAATTGTTTCTTTTTTTTTTTTTTTTTTACCGACATTAGAGGGTTAGAAATTTCGAGTAGTAATTTCATAACATTTTCCAAGATGAAATTTGCAAATAGATACAATTTTTTTAGGGTCCACTCAGTTACTGACGTAGGCTTGAGGGGTATCCTGCATGTTAGTTACCCCCCATTAGGGTTTGACCACATCTCTCGAGATTCACTAGCACACCTTAACGGCATTTCGTATACTAGAGGGTGGTTGTTTGATAAAAATTTTGTTTTTTCACTGTATTTTAATTGATAGTGGAGCGTGAAGTATTATTAAAATTCACTTCTTTTTTGCAGATTTTCAATATTTTTATCCATATTCACTGGTATACCGCGTAAATGTGACTAGGCTAATTACATGCCATACTACTAATATCAATTCCCCAGGTCTGCCGTTTTTAGAGATATCCCCTTATGTGGGCCCTAGTGCATATATTTGGCTCAACCATATGCCCCAGAAATCAGGATGTGCCACCTTCATATACTCTGTGGGTTCTCATTTTCAATACGATTTTATTTAGGCACCGCCATTACTGGTTTGGGGACACTCCCTAAGGTGCCTTAAACTAATTACAAAACCACCCCATAAATAGACCGCCATTATTTGGAAACTACACCCCTTAATGAATATATCATCCAGGGGTGCACTTGGAGTATTATAGACCCCACAGGTGATTCACAAAATTTTTTTATAGCCATAAGGCCTGTGAAAATAAAAAAAAATATTTTTCTTCAAATAATCTGCAATTTTAGTCCTTTAAATGTTTCTATATTACAAGGATCCTGGGAGAAAAAAAAAGAACCCTACAACTTTGTTTTAAGCAATTCTCCTTCCAAGTTCGGAAATACCCTACATACGTAGTGTGTAAACTGTCTGTTTGGGCGGCAAATGGCAGGGGTATAAGGAGAGGAGAGGCTTATTTGGGACTTTTGGGGAAGGCAGATTTGGTTGGGCCATGTCGGCTATTTGCAAAGACCTCTCTAAAGTTAAGCTGAATAGGGTCGATAACCTTATCGAGGTCTGCCCCCACCATTTTGGATTCAATAGCACCATCAGGGATACTCTTCTAGGGTGTGTTTTTTTGTGGTGTTTGTCTGTACCTGTGCATTTTTGGGATGCACAGGTGTTCCATAGTTTTTTTTTTTAGCATTGGCAATGAAAATGGTGGGGGAAAGAACAAAAACAACGCCAGTTCGGTCATTGTTTTTTTTGAGTTTTAAAATTTTACAGCATTTCGCCGTCCGTGCAGTTGTTTGTAAATGATGTTGATTAACTTTACTATGGGGGTTGGCTTACAATTACAATGATATAGAGATTTTATATAGTTTTTTTCTGTTTTATTTCTTTTCATGTAGAAAATACGTCTATAAAAATCAATTGAGTTTGTTTTTATGTTGTCCTATTCTACAGCCATATAACTTTTTTTTTTGCTGTGTGCAGAGCTGTGTTTGGGCTTGTTTTTTTGCAGGATGTAGTTGAAGGTTTTTTATTTTCGGTACTTTATGGGGTGCATTATGATGGCTATATGTTCCCACTTATTTATTAAGGTTTTTTCTATTTGAGATGTTTTCGTAACATAATAACTAGCATTTTCTTGGGAAGTGTTTTTTTATTTTGTTTATTTGTTATAGCGGTCACTGCCTACAGTATAATGGTAGTACTATGGTAGTAGCTTTACTTCAGCAGAGATCAATACGATTACATCGATACCAAATTTGTAGATTTTTTTATGTTATACTGGCTTTTATACATTAAAAAAAATTTTATTCACACCAGGAAAAATAAAGTGTGTTTTGCTTCCATCATAGTCCAATGAGACTAAATAACTTTTAAATATTTCTGGTGATTTTCGAGTGCGGTGTAGGGACTTTGTTTTTTGTTGGTGAGATGAATTGACGTTTTTATGGTATCAATTTTTGGGAGGGAACAGCTTTTTTTGATCATTTTAAATCCATTTTTGGAAGCCAGGGTGAAGTATAATACTAGCAATCCTAGTAGTGTTTTTTATTTTTATATTTTAACAGGGGTCTCACCTGTGCAGAATAAGTAGATAAAGTTAGCTTTACTACTTTTGCGGTCGCTAACGATTATTATGGAAAGATACCCTATTTATTTAGTTTTTTTATATGTTGTGAAGCACTTTATAAAAAAAAAACGAAAAGGTTTTTGTGTGTAAAACAATATTTATGCATCGCTATCTTACTGAAGAGCTAATACATCTTTGATTTTTCCGTATACAGAGCGGTATTGTATATAAGGACTTTTTTTTTGCGGGGAATTGATGAACTGTCGTTTTAATTGGTACTCTTTGGCGTTTTCTGGAGTTTTTGATAGCTTTTTTATTCCATTTTTATGTGCCTGTGGGGATGAACAATATTATTATTTCCATGTGAGGTTTGTTTTTTTTTTTTTTTTTTACAGGCGTTCACGTCGGGTTAATTATCATGACAGATTTTATAGAGGCGCTGGTCGTTTTCGACACGCGTGGCTAAGATACCAAAATATGGGTACTTTATTTATTTATGATCGTGTTTGGGGCGACATTGGAGTTTGAAAGGGGAAAAGGGGCAGTCGTTTCGTGTATTTTACATCTCATCAATTGTACGTATTTTATTTTATTTTTTCGTGTTTGTGGGAACGACGCTGCGAGCGATGTCAGCTGTAATATACAAGCTGACACGCCGACGACCTTAATTAGCTTTCTCCGGATCAGCGCGAATTCAGCTTTAGACCGTCCCCTCGCGCCGATCCTCCCAGGACGTATCCATACGTTGCCTGGTGCGTTTTGATGACCTACCAATACACGAACTCGGACCAGTCATGGATACGTCTTAAGGTCAGTAATGGGTGTTAAAGACCTCTTCACTCTAATCGCACAAACACAAACTGGGCGTCTATTTAAAAACAAGTTCTACTTGAAAATATGGCCGTGCTGGTGGTGAGGCGATTAATTCCGTTTCTAGAAACTGCTGGCATACTAAAATGGCTTCTCTCCTGTGTGAGTTCTTTTATGTTTGTAACTAGAAAGGTGATTTCCGATTTTTTAAAATTTTTGCCACATCTGAACATAAAAATTGTTTCTCTCCTGTGTAGATCTTTCATGAGATCAAGTTTTGATTTCTGAAAAAAATTCCACATTCTGAACATAAAAATGGCTTCCCCCTGTGTGACATTGTTTTTTTCTATACCCCTCTTTGATTTTTTTGCTGAACATCGTGGTGAATCAAAACGGACCTTTTAAAAAGAACAATGACAATCTTTGGGGGGAAGGGACTAGGGTAGTCTGGGATACATAGCTCCCTTCATCTTGTGTGATACCACCATCACTGCATTAAAATCTGACATTTTCATATGTCTTCTGAGCCCTGTAATCACCTGCAATATAAAACAAAAATTTTATTATTTTTATAAATATAAAACCAGAAGTTTCATGATATTTTATAACATTTTCATATAAGAATTTCCCTACAATTGCAGACAAGGGCCCTGGTGCAAAAAAGATTACACATATTCCCTCTAACAAGGACCATAGATTTTATGTTCGGCCACTGGCTGTTCTTTTTTCAGTTTTTTCATTTTTGTGTTTAGGCAGCACCTACAGGTGAAGTATCAGGCGCCTTTCACCACTTTTCCATAAATACCCCAAAAGGGTTAATGAGGCCGTGAAACAGTGATATTAGGTGGTGTTCCTCAACCTCACTGCCGCTACAGGCCCCCCCCACAGCATTTCTGAGGGCAGGTGCAGGATGGTCATGTATGAACTAGGCTGTTACGTTGCATGGTTCCCTCTGTGACTTTTCCCCTTGTTCGGTGGGGGATTTTCATCTTCTCTCACTGCTTCCCCACTGAAGCATTAATCCCACTCAGGACTTGCCCCTGTGCGCTGACATCACTGGTGCTTTAAGGGGACTTCTTCCAGACTGGGCCCCCAGTAATTTTGTGTGCACAGGGTGTTTCACCTTGGGTCTAAACCCCCGGTACCCCTGAAACTTTTACTGGTTTCTTCATGGAGAACCTACTTCTATATCTTTCCTGTGTGGACAGATATAGAGAATCTTTAAAAAGATCGGTTTTTCTTTGACAAACTAGAAGGGCAATTTCTAAAGAATTCAGTTCGCCAAATTTTCTGACAAAATTTGTTTCGTCCCTAATTACTTTGGGACGAATCGCGTTAAAAAAATAGCTATTTCACTCTAAAATTCCCTGTGCACTTACAGGGGCAAAACTGACCCAAAAACTTTAGCAGGAATGCAGCTTGATAAAGTCATGGTAGCGCCAGCTGGAAAAAAACAAGCTCAGGGCTAAGATCCTACCATAGCATCAAAGAACAAAGTAGTAAGTTACTGGAGCCGCCACAGATCGCAGCACAGTAAGGGGAAGATGGCAATAGCCACGCCAGAGAGCGGAATCTAAGTAGGTCCCGATTTTCAACAGAGCCCGCCGCAAAACGGGATGGACTTGTTGCGGCGGGAGTCTACCAGGTTGTTACCCGTGACGTGACTTGCTTGAGGTGGCAGTCGAGGTGTAGCTAGGTACAATATCATAAGGCAAACTCTGAGTCGGGGACAAGCATAAGGTCAGGACAGCCGGCAAGGATCATGGTCAAGGGATGGAGGCAAGAGGTATGGTACATGATATGACAGACGAGACTTAAGGAGGAGGCGGAGATGGTTTTCCTGTCTGCAATTTGGACATACGATTCTTATTCTTCATACTGAAGAAGCTCATCCCAAGCCAGTTTTGCAGCATTTGCTTGTAGTTCAATATTCCAGTTTTGTACTAAATTCCATCACTAATGGCACCAAATGCAAAATAAGCACCTAAAACATTCCCTGTGTTTAGGTTCTCCTTCAATTCCATATGCTGCATTTCAACAAATTGGTGTCATGCAGAAACTGGATTAAAACTACCACGTTTATACTTCATAATAAACTGCGTTAGAACTTTTTTAGGTATTAATGAAGAAGCTGATGGATGTAGAATTGCCTTGGCCAAAAATGGTTTTCGGAACATTAGCAAACTGACTACGGAGGATTTCTCTATAGTATTTGAGTTTGTCCTCCCTCTCAGCAGCTGGAAAAAAGGCTCCCATTTTGGACCAGTAGCAAGGGTCCAACAAGGTGGAGTGCCAGAAGTCATCCTTCTGCCGGATGGTGACTATTTGGCTGTCACTAGCCAGGCAAATCAGCATCTGCGCAGGGGACTCTGAGGGCTCCCTGCCTCCATCTCCACTGTACACTGCCACGGTGCTTCTGGGTCATCGGCCTCGTCTTCCTCATCTCCCTCTACCTCTTCAGGATGCTCCTGCTCCTCCTCTTTCCTTCACCCGTAGAAAAAAACCACTCATTTCACCAGACAATGCTTGTGCTCCAATGTCCTATTCCTCCTCTTCCTCCTCCCGTTCAGTCCCCAACGGACTCATGTGGCCACGAGATGTAGTCGCCATGTCTCCAGTCCCCTGCCCAGACAGATTTTTCAGCATCTGTTCCAGGACATGAAGCAGTGGAATGACATTATCCATCCCGTAGTCCTGGCGACTGACAAATAACGTGGCATCCTCAATTGGCCTCAGCAAACGGCAGGTGTCACGCATGAGCTGCCACTGGCTGACATCAAAGTTACACAGGGGACTACTCCTGTCCGCTTGGATCATCAAAAAATCTTTAATGGTCCAACAGGCTGGAATTCCAACGGTTGGAAACATCGCATATCAGCGTGTGTTGGGGGAGGCCGTTCTGCCGTTGCAACTTGAGGAGGGTGTGCCTGGTTTTGTAGGAATGGATGAAGTGCATGCACAGTTTCCTGGCCATTTTCAGCATCTTCTGAAGATCGGTGGAAGACTTCAGGAATCTTTTCACAACCAGATTGAACACGTGCGCCATGCAGGGCGCATGCACCATCCCTCCTCGGTGCAGCACGGACACCATGTTCCTCTCATTGTCTGTCACTATGGTTCCGATTTGCAGTTGGCGCGGAGAAAGCCACACATCGATTTCTTGCTGCATGACGCGGAGCAGTTCCTCCCCTGTTTGTTTTCGTTTGTGGAAGCAAGCCAGGTGTAGAACTGCATGACACCGCTGTGCCCTACACATGTGGTATGATGGAGCAGCACTTGTGGAGGCTGAGATGGTGGTGGTGGTGGTGGAGGAGGCGGACATTGGCGCAGGAGCAGCAGTTTGACGTGGAGGAGAAAGCGCCGTCTTCTGTCCAAGTAGTTGGTTTGGCTGGGCAGGAAGCAAAAACACCCAGTGGGCCGTACAGGATATAGTACTGGCCCTCACCGTAGATACAGCTCCACACGTCCGCGCTGCCGTTCATCTTGGAACAAACCGATAAGCTCAAGGACTGGCCCACCTTCTGTTCTACATATTTGTGGAAGGTTGGTACTGCCTTTTTGGAAAATAAATTACGGCGTGGGACACTCCACCTCGGCTTGGCACAAGCCATTAGTTCTCTGAACGGTGCAGAGTCCACCATTTGGAAAGGGAGGGACTGCAGTACCAACAACTTGGACAGGAGCATGGTTAGCTTCTGCACCTTAGGATGGTTGGACACATACTGTTGTCTCTTTGCAATCGTCTCGTTGAACGACTGCTGGCGCCACGAGTAGCGAGGAGCAGGAGCATCTGGACCGGGAGATGATTGCAAACAGAAACAGTTCCCTTCAGCAGAGGTGGTGGAGCCTTGACTGGCTGCAATGGCATGCATGCCACTGGGCACTGCTGCGGCGGCAGGATGGACCACCACATCTGAGCCATGTTTCTCCCACACCACCAGATGGTGACGCTGCATGTATTAATGCAGGGTCGTGGTGCCAACGTTAGCTCCCTGGCCACGCTTCACTTTCTGCCATCAGATTCTACATATACCCATATTCGGCTCCTCCAGTGTCTTAGAAAAGAACTGCCACACCGCCGAGTAGCTGATTTTACCGCCAACACTCCGCACTGAGTGACTACTACCGGCGCTGCCTCGCTGAGCCCCTCTGCCACTACTTTCCTGGAACTGAGATTCAGGTTTTCTACCCCGTAGCCGCTTTGCTACCGTGCTCGCACTGATGCTACCCTGCTGACTTACGGCCACAATACCCACTTGCTGGCTGCACCGCTGCCTGACGCGCAATCTGACGCCCTCTTCTCCTGACAATGATGAAGCCCTTGCTTCACCCGGCTCCCAAGTGCGGTCGGCTACATCATCATCGATTATTGTTTGATCTTCACTGCTGTCCTCCTCAACAGTCTTGGTATGCAGAGCCTGACCCCTCACAACATGACCTCCCATGCCACTCTCCACATCCATACTTTGCCGCCTACTGCAAGAAGCAGGAGATATTGACCCCATTTCTTCGCTGCTAAGTAGCTGCTGACTGTCCTCCTCAAATTGTTCATCCTCGCTGTATAGTGGCGCTGAGTCTAGACCACATACTACTTCTCTGGCTGAGGCAACTGGACGGGACAGATGCGGGGTGAGGACAGGTAAGAGCCGCTGAGCTGTTCCCGGGCCATGCCAACTAAGGGTTGTGTCTGACGTTCCCACCGACTCTTAGCTGGGGTTGTCAGATGTCCTCTGGGAGGAAGTGGATGACCTAGTCAACCAATCAAGAACCCTTGGATTGCTGGTCAACACACAGCCGCTACATGACACCGTAAGTTCTGGCCTCACCGAGTGACCCCTGTTGCGACGTCCCCTTACTGTGCTGCTATCTGTGCCTGCTCCAGGAATGTTTGTGCCCCTGCCACTCGCACGTGAAGAGCCTACCACCTCTCTGTCTGACATACTGTTTGTTCAAAAATTTACAGATTCTGTTAAATGAAGCTATCTGTATATGATAAATACACACCAGGTATTTGACTCCAAATGAACCCACTAACAGGCTTGGGTAACCCTTGGATATAAATTGCGCTACAGAAGTCAACAGGAAAAAATTAACTGGTATGTGGCGTGTTAAAACGCCGTTTATTTTACTGACTACAAAAGCAGAAACATGCTTAATTAACCTTCGGCTATAAATTATGCTACAGGAATCAACAGGAAAAATTTCGTCTTTGGCATTGAAAAACACTGTTTCTTTTACTGACTACAATAGCACAAACACACTTAATTAACCCCTGGATATAAATTGGCAAAGAAAAAAGAACAAAAACTAAATTTTTTTGTGTGAGATTCGGGTCTCAGCTTCAGCACGGGACAATGTGAAGTGGTAGCAGGGGAGCGTCGATCCGGGCTTATATAGTGCGGACGTTCCAGAATCCCGCCGGCTCTGATTGGGGTTATTCTGCAGGGTCATTGAGGGTATTTTTCTTCCCCCCATTTTTTGCCCCCCTTAACCCATGTGTTCGCGCCATTTTTCAATTAAAAACACGCTTTGTTCCCGCGAATTACCCCAATCTTTGACTTCGTTCAGAACCGAAGTTTTACTGAAATTCTAAATGAAGTCCACTTCGTTAGAATCGATTCGCCCATTTCTAATTACAATCTTTGGTGTCCTCATCAGATTTCGCAAAGACCTTATTGCTATTGTTTCTGATCTAAAACAAATGTTGCATTGTTTCCTAGTTAAAGAAGAAAACAGGAACTTCTTGAGGTTCTTCTGGTTTAGAGATATTGACCCTAATAAAAATATCACAGAATATCAAATGAAGGTATATGTTTTTGGCAACAGCCCATCTCCTGCAGTTGCTATCTATGGACTCAGACCATCTGCTCATGAAGGTGAGAAAAAATATGGTTAAGATGCCAACAGTTTGTTGAGAGAGACTTTTATGTAGATGATAGTCTAAAGTCACTTTCTTTACCAGAGGACAGGTCCCTAAAGAGACTTGACTCATTAATTATGAGTGAAACCCAATAATAACCACAAATAACCACAAACAACCACATTGCATCTTTACTTGTGCAAGACTATCATGAACTGACTAAGTATCAAGGACATTTGTTTACTGTTGGCACATTACTTGCAGCAAGATTGTGAGAGCAAAAAGACTTGTTCATCCAGCTACTGCTCCTCTTGGTGGATTTACTGACAAGGACAAAAGCCACTGGAGAAGAATACAATCCCTAGCAGATGCCTTCTTGGATCGATGGAGAAGACAATACCTCTCTACTTCACAGAAATTATGTAGATATCGGGCTCATGACTTAACAGACTTTGTTGTTCTCTTAGGAGATGCTTTAATGCAGTACCCTAGGGTACCAGACAGATGGTGTCATGCTTTAAAGTGGTTGTCTCCCCACAGAGTTTCATAGATGCATCCTGTCACTTCCTGGTCAGACTGTCTGTAATTAGCATATGAGCTCTGTGTATTCACTCTGTGAATTCAAGTTATCATGTCATTTATACTGCACAGTGAATGCTGTAAAAATTAAACCGAAAAATAAATGGTGGAACTGCGTTTATTTTTTTCCACATTTTCATGGCACAATGCTAAAATAAACCCAAAAACCTGTGAACTTAAAATGCACAATACACCCCTAGATGAGTTTCTTCGGGGTATTAAATCCAAAATGGGGGGATTTGGGGGAAAGTTTCAGCTGTTCTGGTAGTTTAGTAACTTTGCAATGTGACATGGCACCTACAGTACCAATTTATGTGTTCCCACGCTCCCTTCCTTGTATGTCCTGAAATATGCACAAGTAGCAGTTTACACCCACATGTAGGATATTGCCAAACTTGGAAGTGGTTCCTTAATGAATATTGGGTGCCATTTTCCAGGATGACATATTTTAATGCAAAACTGCCTATTATCGGAAAAAATAAAATTTTTCATTTTCACAGCCCGACACTAAAAAAAAAACTTAAAACACCAGAAGGTCCACATAATCCTTCATTCCTGGATATGTTCTATAAAGGGTGTAATTTCCAAAATGAGGTCTCTTTAGGGTTGTTTACTAAGTTTAAGCACCTTACAGTGTCCACTAACCTGAAATGGTGCATAAAGAAAATCATAAAGTCAATGAAACCCCAAAGTTCAAGAGGTGCACCTCCTATTCTGAGGCTTGTGGGTTAGTCAAATAGTACACTAAGGCTATATAGTTGATATCTCTAACAACAGCAGAATCAGAGGAATCAATAATGAGTTCACTGGAATATCTACTGTGTTCTAGTGAATAATGGATGAAAATTGAAAATATGCAAAAAAAAGTTAAATTTGAAATTCCACCTCCACTTTGTTTTAATTCCTATGAAACCTATAGAGTTAATAAACTGTCTAAATACTGTTTCTAATACTTAAAAGGGTACAGTTTTAGATAGAGTCATTTATGGGGTGTCTAAGATGCAGGCCCCTTAAAGCTATGTGAGAACTGGACTGGTCCCAAAAAAAATCTATGTTGAAAATGGATTCTAAATTTATAAGCCTCCTAATGTCGTAAAAAAATTAAAAAGAACTAATGAATACAATTCCAAACATCATGTAAGAAACCATTGCTTTCGTCGCCGTGGCCTGCAAGGCTCTATCAGGCATTATCCTGACAGTAACCCCCCCTCCCTCTTAGGAGGGGCCACCGGACCCTCAACAGACCCCTTTGGTTTAGTGTGATGGGCCTGACCAATTTTTCCCTTTTTAGGCTTGGGAGCACAATTTTCTAAAGGGACTTGAAAACAGAGGTATTTTGGTCTGGGTCGGCGTTTTTTATTCATTTGTTTTAGTTGAGCGTTTTTAAGAGTCTTACGACTCCTAGCCCAGACTGTGCACAGTCGATTAACGGTGGATTCTATTTTGGTTTCACATCCTGTAGCGGCAGAGTACATGAGATGGGAATCCTCCTCATTTCAAAGGGGAGACAGCTTAGACGGAGCAGAACTCTGTGAATCGGTAGTCGGGAATATTACTTCCAGAGAAAGAAAATTTTCAGGTTCCTTAACATACAAATGCATAGATTCTTGCTTCCGGACAGACAAGTTAAGCTTTGCCTCCGGAGTGAGGTCTATGGTACAATCATCAGGCTGGTGTGGAGGCAAATTATCAGCAGCATCTCTATCTAAGACGTCAGATTTACATTCTGAAATATCGTGTGTATTAATTACAGCACACACCAAGTGGTTCTCCAGTCAAACACAGGATTATGGAGGTGAAGCGAGGGCAACCCAATAATGATATCCGCAGTGAGTTTCTCCATGACAAAAAATGAAAGTTTTTCCGTATGCGAACTCCCAACATTCAAAGTGATCTCAGCAGTACGAAATTTTGTTTTTCCCCCGATTAGGAAGGTAGAATCTACCCCTGAAAGCAAAGATGGAGCACTCAATGGAACTAGTTCCAAACCCAAGGCCTGGCCAACAAACATACAAATAAAACTAGCAGCAGCGCCTGAGTCAATCATAGCTTGACAAGCAAAATTCTTAGAATTTGAGACCAAGGATACAGGCAAAAAAACTTATTACCAGAGTTAGGAGGTACCTGTATACCCGAGTTACCTTCCTGGAAATTACTCAGGAGTTTGGCGTTTCCTTGAGGTGACTTGGGTCTAGTTGGACACTCTCAGAAAATGGTCGGGTAGTCCGCAATAAAAGCACAAGGCATTCTCCAGCTGATGTCTCCTCCTGGTGGCAGCAGATGTAAAACCCAACACCATTGGTTCTTCTTCAGGAGTGGGTGATGAGAATAGAAGAGGAGAATTTTCAGAGAAGGTAACAGGAGGTTTTACAGAAAAATTTTACTTAAACTGAACAGTCGACCCCCCTTGTTTTTCCCTGTGTCTCTCTCTTAGCTTTCTGTCAATAGTCACGGCTAGAGTCATAAAGTAATTTAACGTCTCAGGGGTTGGATGGCTGACCATAGCATCCTTTACCGCATCAGATAGACCCTGTCTGAAGAGTGTTTTAAGGGGTTGGTGAGACCACCCGGTCATGGTACACCATTGGCGGAACTCAGAACAATAGTCTTCAGCCGAGCGGCGGCCCTGCTGAATAGATAGCAGGTGAGTTTCTGCCCATGCCACACGATTGGGATTGTCGTAGACATGGCCTAAAGCCTGAAAAAAATCTGTCAATCGAACTCCATTCTGGGGCTTCAGGGGACATAGCTAAAGCCCAATCCTGAGGTGGGCCCTGGAGGAGAGACACCACAATAGCTACCTTTTCAGCCTCAGTGGGGGAAAAATTGAAGCAGAAAAACAGGTGACAGGATTCCCTGAAAGTTCGGAACCTGCCTGGGTTTCCATCAAAGCGATCTGGTAGAAGCATCTTAGATTTGTAACGGACGCTAGGATTCACAAAAACAGGGGCAGGTACGGACACGGGTGCCGGGGTAGTTATGGCATCCAGACGTTACGAGATTTTGTTGCTAAGCTCCGCCATGCCCTGAAACGGAGTTGTCAATTCGTCCAGGTGGTTGGTGACTGACAAGTCGGTATTCATATTAAACCGCCGGGGGAGTTGATTAGGGTAAGGGCCTGCTATAATGTCAGGGACACACACCAAGACACAGACACTTGAGGCCCTGACATGGGTCCCAGCCTCTGTCCCTGCCTTTTGGGGAACCCGACTCCTTAAGGTCAGCCCCAACCGGAAGACTAGCGGCTACACTGAGCAAAGTGCAAGACAGACAAGGAGAACACAGTTCACACCAGTGAATACAATTCCAAACATCATGTAAGAAACCAGGGCTTCTGTCGCAATGGCCGCGGCCGGTGAGCAGAGCCCAAATCTGAGGCTCTGTCAGGCATGATCAAGACAGTCATCTCCTCAGAAGCCAGTTTCTTCAGAATCCATACTGCATGGCAGCATCATAAGACTTCCTCTCATCTAAGCTTATAGTAGCATCGCTGGTATGTGTTATTTGTCATCTAGCATTGTAGTTTAAATAGTGATACATATTATCGTGTTTATATGTCCCTAGCTTTTATTTTATAGTTTGCAGCTATTTTATAGCAACAGACAGGACAATACCTTCTATGTCTGCCCTCTCCTCATTTCTGTGCTTTATTGTAATTATATCTTATACACATGTTCATATTTTGCATTACTTTGTTGTTATGCCAAGTTTTATCAACAGGTTCTGAATACAGCTTTAAAGAAGGCCAGTCAATCAGGATATAAGATAATTTTATTTAAAAAAAGGAATTAATCAATTATGATAAAATGATAACATATGAGTAATATAATAAATTGGTTACAGGAAATAGTGTGACATTGCATACAGTTTTGCTAAATATGTAGTTACAAAGGTTAAATACTTACAATACTTCACCTGGGGCTTACATCACTTGTCCATAAATATTTAACCAGAGGAACAGGGAACTCCAGGGAAATCAACACTGATATGAGCGTCCTCAACACCTGGTACATAAGCTTCTGAAGTCAAAGTTTTTCTGGTTCTTGTATGTCTTAAACAGAAAACTGCCAGACACAACCTATGTATTGTGTCAGCTTAGAGCACAGAGGCCTTTTGTATTACCTCATCCAGTACCATGGAGGGGCCAGCTCCCTGAGTCTATGATAAGGCATACAAAATCACTCTGAAACCAGATGATGGGCCCCATTAGATCATAAATTAAGCAACTGAAGTATGCAGGCTTGAGAAATAAACAGAGGTATGCAAGCCTGTATAATCATAGTTTGTGGTACCAAAACGGAAATTATAATTAGCTTAAGATACAAGAAATGGAGATTATGACATCAAATAGTCACAAATTTCACTAGCACTACATTTGTACAGTATTGTTTTATTACACGTTGCTACATTATATTAAGCACATTACTTTTCTATCCTTTAGTTTTACACTATCCCTTCCAATAAAAGTTGACGTTTGGACATCGCTCCTAAGCATTATTTCTTATGTATCTATACTGTATTTCTGTGCATTACTTGCAACAGCTGCATCTAGTTGTGTATGTTAGCTAACAGTAAATACAAACAGCAAGTGTGTCCCATTAAAGCTACCATAACCACATCTCCTGATCTGCTGACATCATTGAGTCATCTCCTCAGCAGTCATTTTTCTTCCAAACACATGCATGCAGTGGAAGCATGTAGAAATCCTCTCCCATCCAAGCCTACAGTAGCAGCGCTGTTTTACATTATCCCTTACAATAAAAGCTGAAGTTCAAACATTGCTCCTGAATCAATGAATTGGTGGGAAAGAGTTTAGCTGCCTGTCAACATATGCTCCCAACACACAGGAAGGACAGAACACTAGTTAATAACTATTTTCTGTGGTATAAATATTGGTGTCATGCGCAGCCATTTCTGAAGTTCCAAAATGGCAAATTTTTACAAATTTTATTTGCATTTTGATATTTTCACAAATAACATGAACTGTATGGACCAAAATTTATGAATAACTTGAAGCACAATGTGTAAAGAAAAAAACACTGAATCACATGGATAGGTAAAAGTTTAAAAAAGTTATTCCTGGGGGCATGGCTGAGCTTTGAGGACGCATCTCTTTGAGCTCATTGTTTCCCAGCATAAGAACCGGCCTATGTCCAGTGAATTATGGGGAAAAGAAATAAAAAACAGAAACCTAAAGCCACCCTATGTTCCGGCTCTGCCCAGGGGGGGATAGAATCATTCTTCTCCCTTGTAAGGCCACCTTATACTCCTGACATGGTCGAGGTGGCGATTCCAAAAGATGGCCCCTGCCTCGTGGTGCAGAATCCTGTGGCGCACAGCAGCGTTCCTGCAATCTGCTCACTTTTACCCACATCGAGCTGGGAGATGCAGCAGAGGACTCTGGAGCCTTCCTCACCACCTGAGAAATACAGCAGTGGATCGCCGTTACAGCTGAGCATTCTGGCTGGCCAGATCCTCAACCATGTATACCGTGTGAACTCAGACCAGGCTGAGTCACTGCCTGACAGCGCAGGCAGAGTACAGAAAAAGCCACCAACAGCATGGATCTCCACCCCAGCAGCCAGATAACTTCCTGCGGACCCCTCACCATCTATCACTCTATTGAGCTGCAAATAGAACCCATGAGGTTAGAGAGGTATCCCAGGGTGGCCATCAGGGGCCTAAATCACCTGCTTCCACATATCATACAAGGAGGATGATCAATCTTACACTCAAACTTCCACTTCCCTTATCTTTCTAAATGAACTGGTTAACCATAACTCTGCTCAGAGCATCTTTTTACAACAGTACCTCAGTGACATCGAAAATATGACCAGACAAAACAATTCTACATATCAGGGGTCTCCCAGAAGACAATTCCCAATGTGAAGTTGTTCATAGTTCTCTCCACTATATTCAATGACTTACTAGGCCACCCTACCTAGTCACTGAAATTGATAAAGCTCCAGGGCAGGGGCCTCATTCTCGGTGAAGAACCCTGATTTTTTTCCGGTTCAGGCCAGAACTGAATCCATGTCTATCTTCCAAAATTTGGTTATGCGTGAGTTACAACTTTTACACAAATCTCCACCAGCCGTGCCCTCTAATTTGTCTCGCAAACAAAAACTTGCTCTTTCACAGTTACAGTCTATGACAAATGTAATTTTTAGAATGGCAGACAAAGGGGGTTCAGTCGTGATTTTGAATAAGGATTTGTATAAAGCACAAATGATGATTCTCTTATCAGATTGTAATACATATTGTGAGCTACAAGGTGATCCCACTGCTGTGTATTCCTCAGACCTTCAAGCTTTATTACCGGAGGGGGTTGCTCTGGGGGCTGTTCTGCCTAAATTGGCGGAACAGCTCTCTGTGATTAACCCTATCACGCCAGTGTTATACGGCCTGCCCAAGGTTCACAAGTCACTCAATACTCCCCCCATGCGTCCGATTGTTTCGGGCATAGGTGCCCTTATAGAACCACTATGCGAATGGTTGGACGCTCAATTACAGCCTCTTGTTCGGCGTGTCCCGGGTTTTTTGTTGGACACTAGGGATGTTCTTGTTAATATGCAGGAGATTGTTTGGCAAACACATCACAGCTGGTTAAGCTGCGATGTGGAATCCTTGTATACTTCCATACCACTGGACATCGCCCTTCTTGCTCTGGATTGTCATTTTTCTAATTTTTCCAATTTTTCTGTGGAATTACGTGAATTTATTTTTCAAACAGTACGTTTTTTGATGACTCACAATTTTTTCTTATTTGATGATGGGAGCAAAGTTTTCCCCCTCCCTGGCTAATTTAGTAATGTCTTGGTTTGAGAATTTGTACATTTTTTCTGAGTCAAATCCTTTTTTGGGCGATGTCCGGTGGTATGGAAGATACATAGATGATTTGTTGATCTGGCAGGGTCCATCGGTTCGTATTTCCCAATTTGTAACATATCTAAATAACAACCCTTTGAACTTAAGATTCACAAGTAACACCCATGATAGATGTATACCGTTTCTAGATCTTGTTCTTACTGGTGACATTGGTTGCCTGGTTGGGACTAAAAGCTTCCGAAAAGATATATCCGGAAACACTATCTTGCATTTCAGGAGCAGTCACCCCAAACACACGCGGTTGTCCATCCCAGTGGGTGAATTGACACGTGCAAAACGTAATTGTACATCTGAGGAGGATTTTATTGCCGAATCATCTGTCATAAAGAATCGCTTGCAAGCACGGGGATACCCCAATTGGGTTTTTGATAGGGCTTCTTCCATTGTTAGCAAGAAAACCCGTATTCAACTTTTGAACCAATCGCATAAAATAAAATCACGCCAGAAACCCACAGTTATCATTGAAGATAGTGCACATTCTAGGGAGATCAAAAAAATCATACACAAATACATCCCGGTGTTATATGATGATGAAATCTTACATGATCTTTTGGCGCAGGGTTGTCAGATTGTGACTAAACGTCCCCGTACTTTGGGCAACAAACTGGCTCCGAACTATTTCTCTTCCAGGAGTCCACAGATTACATGGCTGAGGCACCGTGGATTTTATAGGTGTGGATATTTCCCTTGTAAAACCTGCCAATTCAGTAATGTGACTAAATCTTTTACTGTCAATGGTAACACTTATGATATCAAACAATATCTTAATTGCAATAGCAGTTATGTTGTGTACATTATATAATACACGTCATGTAATTTAGCTTACGTTGGGTCTACCTCACGAAAGCTGAAGGTTAGGATTTGCGAACATCTCAATAACATACATAATCCCGGACTCAGGAACATTTCACATGCTGCACGACACTTTATAGAGGCTCACAATTCTAGTAACAAATTCTTTCGGTCATTTGCAGTGGAGAAAATCTCCTTATCTAAAAGAGGAGGGGATTTGGTCAAACGTCTTCGTGATAGGGAGGCTTTTTGGATTACTACCTTGGGAACATTATGGCCACATGGGCTTAACAAGAGAAATGAAGTATTTTATCACTATTAATTATTCTAGGTGAATTTTCTTCTTCCTTTTTTCTTTTGTTTTGGTTTTCATTTCTTCTGTTGCTGTTTTTCAGGCAGTGTAATGTGTGTTTCTGCTTCAATACATTTAATAATATTAGTAGGGTCTTTTGGTTACATAAATCTATATGTACATATTTGTTTCTTTTTGCATGCTTATTATATGCTTTCTTGCCCTTTTGGCTGCGGTTTGCCCATTTAGATAAGAATCCTTAAATTGTAGTATGAGCGCACTTACATTTTTTATGCTGTGCTGCTCAGCCGTGATATGGGTTAACCTGTGTTAGCCTTAAAACTACATTTCCCATCATGCAGTGCGGGATTGACGTGGTCACATGATTTTGCTGGGATCGTAACGTCATTTCCGGTATCCCGGCCGGTGGCGTTCCGCGGCCATCAGGGTAAGTTTGTCTATTGTTATTTCTTAATAGCTAATTGTTAATTGCTGTGGCATGATTTTTCAAATGTATATATAGTGTGTTGTTACTAGTGTTTTTATGCTATGAGTAAGGGGAGCTGCATTCTTTTTCCCCGAAACGCGTCAGCTTAACTGTCATCTGCTTGTGCTGCCTGTCTATGCATTTTCGATTTTAAGGAGGTTTCAATAAACTGGAATTTTTAATTCATCATCTGGGAACTGCTGGATCGTTTTTTCGTTTGGATGCACACTGGCAACTAGGTGGATCCGTGCAACATTCCCTCTGGAAAGCGGTGAGCTGGCTTTCTTCTTTTTCTAACAGGGGCCTCCAAACCCTGAGGACCACAGGCCAAATGAAGTGATTTTCAGGATTCAATACTTTGTGGTAAAAGAGGACATTCTTTTTCAAGCTAGGGGGTGAAAAATTCTTGTCTTTCAAGATTCTCCAATCAGAATTCTACAAGACTTGTATAAACTTACCCTGGCCCAAAGATCATCTCTCAAATCACTTTTGGATACACTCAAGTGGAATATCCCTTTCCATTGGGACTATCCCTTTGCCTCACATATTCAACTAGACAACCAAACCCTAACAATTTGATCTCCAAAGAACATTCCTGTTGTTCTACAGTCTATCAACATTAAGGACCTATCTTCTAGGACCCCTCAATGCAAAATATACCTGCTAGATGTTACTTCTTCACCTAATAATTTTCCTCCACGGGAGCAGAGTTGATGTCTCAATATTAGGTTTTATTGCATTCCGCTGGGCTTGCTTCTATATAAAACATTTTTCTGTGGGGATAATCAAGCCCTCTGTAAGAAGAACTCTCTCTTCCTCCCCCATGTTGTACTGGACTTATTTAATTTGGCCTTATTCTATTTAAAATTCAGGTTAACCTCACCTATATTTCTCATCTGCATAAGGAGGTCCTCTCCTCTGATTTCTATGCATTACCACCTACCCCCAGTTTGTGGAACTCCAGCTTTGGGTTTCCTCAATGCAGCAGGATTTCTGTTTTACATTATCATTTACCCATTTCAGGTTTCAGGCTTCTGATGCCTGCTGTTTGGTTTTCTCACTTATCTCTTTTTATTTTTCTATTCTCTTATGTATGCATTTTACTAATTCTCTTTTTTCGGGGCATTCCCCAGCTTCAACTTTTGTATTCTTGGAACACCCAACAACCTTCTGATAAAGATTATACCTTTTATTCTCCTCCCCATGTTTTTTTTCAGTCGCCTGGATTACAATAATGATTCAAAAATTCTGCTCTTCCCATGTTGTCGTCTACCTTCAAAAATACTGTGGTTAGACCACGCCACACTTTTTTACTCACTGCAACTACCAGTTGTGAAAGAAATAACGAACGTGGAATGGGAGATTGAATGAATCTCTGCTCTTATATATCCCATGTGTAACAGACATTAAGAACTCTGTTTCTCAATTTCTGGGACACCACTCCAATGATCCTTCCTCGCCCATTAACCAATGGGAAACACTGAAATCTGTGGTTAGGGGGTTCTAATTAAAAACAGCTCTCGACTTAAAAGAGAAGAAGCAGCTGCCCTTAAAAGAACACTTGCCACAGATTCTTCCCTAGGACTAAACTCACAAATGGCCCCTCTCCCATCCTCCAAACTCCATGAATCACAGGGTGCATGTTTTTTAAGTTTAAGCGCCTTTTATAAGCTTCATGGTCTGAAAAGATACAAATTATATCATAGCAAGTTCTACAGTTTGGTAACAAAAGTGGGCGGATGCTGTCCAGAGCAGTGCGCTCCCAGATAGGCGCAATCCCACATCACCTAATAAAAAGAGTGGGCTCAGTGGTCCACTGTAAATAAAAGATATTGCTAAAACTTTCCATTCCTTCTATTCTAAATTATATAACCCCCCCCTTCTTCCTCCATTCTAACAAATTTGGGAAATTCATCCTCATTCCACCCCCCATTTATCTAAGATTCCAGAAGCTATTTCTCATCAACTGGAAGAGCCTTTTTCAATACCGGAATTGAAACTAGTTATTCCGGGAGGAAAAAGCCCAGATCCAGACGGCTATACGGTTGTCCCTAAATCTTGGAAAGACTCGCAGTCCTGCCATAGCTATCGTCCTATTTCCATTCTTAATGTTAACCTCAAAATATATGCTAAATTCATCATGAATAGGCTTAATCCACTTCTCCATTCCATTATCCACCCAGATCAAGTGGGGTTTGTCCCTGGCAGAGAGGCGTGTGACAACATGCTTAAAACATTGGATACCATTGATCATGCCCGCTCTCAAAAGATACCCCTTATGGTCCCATCACTAGATGCAGAGAATGCTTTTGATAGGATTCTGTGGCCTTCTCTCCATCAGACCCTCGCTCATATAGGGTTCGGTTCTACCTTTTTATGTAAAGTTTCTGCTCTCTATAAATTGCCTTCTGCATGCAATAAAGTAAATGGAACTCTCTCTGAACCATCTCATATTAGATAGGCAGGGTGCCCTCTGCCCCATTGTTGTATATCTAAAATAAATGGAAAACTAGAGGGCATCTATAAGGTCTAATGCTGAAAATAAGGGCTTTACATTAGAACCCCCATATAAATGCTCGCATTCACGGAAGATTTATAGTACGAACCCAAACACGCACATTTCCCTTCAGCCCGATGGCAGAAATAAAGCATTTCGGATCTTGGTCAGACATTAAGATTAGCCTACCTAAATCTGAAGCGCTAAATGGTCAGTCTCCCTATGCAGGATCAAAACCTTTTGCAAGCTAATTTCCCATTTGAACACCCGAATAAGGGCATCTCTTATCTTGGGATCCATATTCCCTCGGACCTCTCAACTTTTTTCTGACAACTTCCTCCCACTTTTGAACCAAATAGTTAAAGATTTAGATGCCAGAAATAAAAAAAAGATTTCTCATGGTTTGGCAGGATAAACATTCTCAAGATGTCCATCCTACCAAAATTCCTATATCTCTTCTAAACCATTCCTATACATCTTTTGGTGACTTATTTTGTCTGGTCCACTCGAAGGCTAACAATTGCGTATCATACTCTTATTAGACCTAAAGTGTGGGTTTACCAGACTGTAAATTATATTATCTTGCTTCATCTTATGCCCGCTTCTTGGCATGGGCATTGGACTGAGACAAGAAACTGTAGGTTAACCTAGCAATGGATCTTTGTTCTTCTTCTCTGGCTACCCTCCCTTGGATCTGGACCCCTTCCACCCAAAGATCTATCCCTTCCTCATTTTGTACAAAACATACCCTGGAAATACTTCATTCTCACAAGGATTCATACAGCCTTATTGACCACAAAGGCCCTTGTGTCCCAGTTACTGACAACCCAGAATACCCTCCTCCAACTCCTTCCTAGGTGCTACAAATTAAGCTCCCCTACATTTTCACCATGTGGTTTCTGATGGAACTTTGAAACCTGTTGACGTTATTGTCAATGGGAAGAATGCATCTGCCAGTACTCTCTTCCAATATATTCATCTTTTCCACTTCTTCAACAAAATAAAACCCACACTAAACCTACATAGACCCTGCAACGCATGGTAATAGCTTCATCTGACATACCCCACTCATTATCGCTCATCTACAAATTACTGATCTCTGATCACTCTAAACAACTTCCCTGCTTTTATCAACAGTGGGAGAAAGAATTGGGTCTCTCCTTTACCACTCCCTAATGAAAAAGATGTTTCCAATCGACACAAAGAGCGGCAACAGCATCTAGATGGTATATAGTTCCACCTGTACTACACAAATGGTTCCCATTGGTCTCAAGTGACTGTTGGAGGTGTGGAGGGGAAGGTACCATGCTACATATCTGGTGATCAAGGGATATTGGACCTCAGTTCTGAAGGTGTTAAAGAGGTTACAGAGGTCTTTATTCCTAATTCCCCATAGGCATTATTGCTCTTTATGTTAAACGTGCCTATCAATAAGTTAAAAAAAATTCTCTTAATCATCTATTTCAGGCTGCCAAAAAAACAATACCTAGGAAATGGAAGTCGCCCACCCCTCCATTAATTGAGGAGTGGTATGCGGAGATTAATTTCATCCAAATAATGGAAGAATTGATATCCCAGCCCCCTGTTAAAAAATTGGTTCTATTGGGCGTCTTTTAAGACCTTTTCACTCTATCGCACAATCACAAACTGGGGACTATTAAATAGTTCTACCTTGAGGGTTTGTCTTTCACGTTGAATGGGGATCCATCCTAAACCACTTTGGCTGCTTTCGCTCTGGAGGCAGTCGCGTGCAAGCATCAGGAGGTAAGATCTTGAGCAGCCGTCAGTTTGTTGTGACCTACTGTTATGTGTGTTTTATTTTTTTTCTTCTATTTTTCGCTCTTTTCCTTCCCTCCTCTTCTCCTGTGGGAATTCATGCTAATAGGTACTTACAGTGCCCTAAATTCTTATCTACACCGTTTTTATATAAATATGAAATTATAATTAATCTGATGTTTACTTGATGGTTTATAGAATAACAGTACAGAATCGTTACCTTTTTGTGTTTACATTGATGCCTTATACTCTACATAATGATCACACTTCGCTCATTGTTGTATTCTCTCTGTAGTTGATAATATTGAAAAATTGTTTTCCAATTTACTTCTTTTTAACATTTGTAATAAATAAAACATTTTTTTTTTAATTGGAAATAACATTCCTACATGAAGTGACAAATTTTAAATGGGGCTGTCAGGAAGGTGAACTGGCTATGGCGGTGAGGGATTAACAGGGTTAGAACTGTGGCATACTAAAATGACTTTTCTCCTACATGATATATTTGATGGAAAAAAGATGATTTCCGAGTAAAACACTTGCCACATTCTGAACATGAAAATGGCTTCTCTCCTGTGTGAGTTCTTTCATGTGTATCAAGTTTTGATTTCATAGTAAAACATTTTCCACATTCTGAACATGAAAATGGCTTCTCTCCTGTGTGAGTTCTTTCATGTTTCACAAGACCTGATTTATCAGTAAAACATTTGCGACATACTGAACAAGAACAAGGCTTCTCTCCTGTGTGAGTTCTTTTATGATTATCAAGATGTGATTTTTGAGTAAAACATTTTCCACATTCTGAACATGAAAATGGCTTCTCTCCTGTGTGAGTTCTTTCATGTGTATCAAGACCTGATTTCTGAGTAAAACATTTGCCACATTCTGAACATGAAAATGGCTTCTCTCCTGTGTGAGTTCTTTCATGGTTCACAGACCTGATTTATTAGTAAAACATTTGCCACATTCTGAACATGAAAATGGCTTCTCTCCTGTGTGAGTTCTTTCATGGTTCACAAGACCTGATTTATCAGTAAAACATTTGCCACATTCTGAACATGAAATGGCTTCTCTCCTGTGTGCGTTCTTTCATGTCTATCAAGTCTTGATTTATCAGTAAAACACTTGCCACATTCTGAACAAGAAAATGGCTTCACTCCTGTGTGAGTTCTTTCATGTGTATCAAGATTTGATTTCATAGTAAAACATTTTCCACATTCAACATAAAAAAGGTTTCTCTCCTTTGGTCTTTTATGATTATAAAGGGATTATTTTTGAGTAAAACTTTTTGCTACTTCTGAAAAAAAGGCTTCTCCCTCTTGAGTTCTTTCTTTTTTCACAAGACTTGATTTTCTGATAAAAGTTTTTCCAATTCTGAAATAAAATGCTTCTCCCTGTGTGAGTTCTTTAGGGTTCACAAGCCCCTGTTTATTAGTAAAAAAATTTGCCACATCTAAACATAAAATGGCTTCTCTCCGGGTGAGTTTTTTCATGGTTCACAAGACCTTTTTTTAATCGTAAAACTTTGCCACTTTCTGAACAGAAAAGGGCTTCTCCCTTTGTCGTTCTTTCATGTCTATCAAGTCTTGATTATATAAAAACTTGCCCATTTGAACAGAAAATGGCTTCCTCCTGTTGAGTTTTTTTCATGTGTATCAATTTTTTGATTTCATATAAAAAAAATTTTCCACTTCTAACAAAAATGGCTTCCTCCTGTGTGAGTTCTTTCATTAATGAAATTTGATTCCGAGTAAACCAATTTCCACTTTCTGAACAAAAAAAAGCTTCTCTCCTGGAGTTTTTTTGTTTTTTAAAAGATATAATTTCATAGAAAAAAACATTTGACACATTCAAAAATGAAAATGCCTCCTCCTGTGTGAGTTCTTTCAGCATCAAGACTTGTTTTCGCAAAAAATATTGCCACTTTCTAAACATAAAAAAATGGCTTTCTCCTGTCCCCAATTTTTTGTGTTCTATAGCCCTTCGTGATTTATTTTCTTAACAGTCGTGGTGAACAAATACGGCCCTGCTTAAAATGAATCAGATACAGATCTTTGGGGGGAAGGGGTGAGGGTATGTCGATAAATAGCAGCCCTTCATTTGGTGATACCACCATCGCTGCTTTAAAATCTGACAACACATATGTCCGCTGAGCTCTTGGTACATCCCCTTTTCAATGAAAAACAGTTTTTATTTTTTGTGAAAAATATAACCTTGGAATTTATACTGATATTTTATAACATTTCTCATAAGAATTTCCATACAAATTGAGAGAAAGGCCAGTGGGGAAAAAAATTACCTTGAACACTCCTCTCGAGAAAGGACCATAGATTGGATGTTGGGCCACGGGGCTGTTCTTTTGCATTTTACTTTTCGGGTTTGAGGCAGCCCACACGGGGTAAAGATCAGGCTGCCTTCACCATTTTATCCATAAATATCCAAAGAGGACTATAATGGGGCCTGTAATCATGATAAAAGTGGTGCCCGGCTCACACCCCACTGACCGCACAGGCTCCAGCACACAGCAGTTCTGGGGGCAGTGCGGGATGGCATGTATAAGCGCAGGGCGTTACGATTTCATTTTTTCCTCTGTACTTTCCCATTGTTTCTGGGGGGGTGGTTTTCTATCTTCCTCATCGTCCGCACGAAGCATTTAACCCTACTCGGGAATTGCTCGGTCGCTGATCACATTTGGGCTGCTCTATAAGGCTAGGTTCACAGGGCTAAATACGGGGCGAATTTTACGAAACCAAATTCCCGCGGGGACCAGGGGGGGGGGGCGTCACCTCGCCCCCAAAAGACTTGCCTACCACCGGCGCATATACCTGCTAGTAATTAACATTCCTTACTCCCCCCCCGGCCTCGCCAACAAAAGGGAAAATTAATCCATATTTCCTCTATGAAACTGGGATTACCGAATGACAGAACTATTCCAGCCGTAATTTGCGCACTCTGGGGCGTAAATAGGACGAAATACGTCCAATTTTAAGCCTTTGAACATAGCCAAGGCAGCTTTTTTTCCCAGCGGGCCAAATTGGTGTGCACAGGTTGTTTTTACCTTCTCTACCCCTTTGTACCTTACTTTTTACTTTTTTGACGTGAGAACCTTCTTCTATATTCCCCCAGTGACAATATAAGAATCTTACAAGATCTGTTTACTTAACATAGCAATTTTTGGTAGTCAAAACACTGTGCCTGATTTAAGGCATCAGTACACAAAACACATTGCCATAGGGGGATGGGTAAAAACCCCTTTTTTATAAGATTCCTAGCTGGGAAATCTTATACCAGCCCGGGGTTCAATCGATTTATTTGGGGTTTTGGGAAAATTTTAATTCACCCGGGTTTTTGTTTTAAAACCCAAAAGACTTGTAAAAATAAATGAAGCAGGACTCAGTAACACACGTGTACAGCAAAAACCAGAACACAACTCTATAAAACATGAAAGCTGCCATGAAATACTTTAGGGCCCATACGTGATTTTTGGGCAGCCCCCCCGGGCTGAGGGAGATAGTGCGAGTGTTAGGGCAAGAGGGGGAAGGTCATGGGGAAGGGTTTAGGGAAAAAGGGGGGTTTTCAGCTTTTATTTTTTAATAATTTTTTAATAATTTTAAGAGCTGGGGATGACTTACTTCCCAACATCTTAAACTTTTTTCGGCAGACAGCACGAGTGGTAGTGGTGGAATTTTAGCTTAAACATTGTCCAAAAAAGTGTTTTCTGACAGGTCGTTAATAAGCCTCCTTGTAAAATTAGGCTATGGACAGAGGCCTCCTTCTGTATATGGCTTAAATCAGCGGTCCCCAACCTTTTTTTCCCAGACAATTTTTCCACGGCCCAGTGGGAGGGGGCGAGGTTATTAGGGGCAGGGTTATGGACGGGTTGGATGCTTAGAATCACCCACAAAAGACAAACCCCACAATGAAGTGTATCCTGTTTCAATTGTAGGTATAGTATGGGGTAAACCAGTATTTTATAACTGCAGACTGTTGTCAGCTCTGTGGGTCAGTATATTGATCGAGCATGCTATACATGTATTATAGTATAATATGTATTTGCTTGTCATTCTAGGATATATGCCCCCTGTAGTAATTGATTATATAACTACATGCCCCCACCAGATAATAACATAAAATACATGCCTCACTGTAGTAAATGTATATATAAATACCATGTCCCTAGCATGATAAAATACATGCCTCCTCACAGTAAATACTTGCCCCCTCCTTTAATAATAAATACCTGCCCCCTCCAATAGTAAAGTAAATAAAATGCCCCTCCAGTAATAAATAAATGTCCCTCCAGTAATAAAATAAATACATGCCCCCTCCAGTAATAAGATAAATACATGTCCCTCCAGTAATGATAGATAAAATACATGTCCCCTCCAGTAATGATAGATAAATACATGTCCCCTCCCAGTAATGATGGATAAATACATGTCCCCTCCATTAATTGATAGATAAATACATGCCCCCTCCAGTAATGATAGATAAATACATGCCACCTCCAGTAATGATAGATAAATACAGGCCCCTCCAGTAATGATAAAATACGTGCCCCTCAGTAATGATAAATACGTGCCCCTCCAGTAAAGATAAATTACTGTAAGTGCCCTCCAGATAAAAAGATATATACAGGCCCCCTCCAGTCATGGGGCGTCGCTAGGGTGTTTTATTCGGGGGCTCGGGGCCCAGCGAATAAAACTCCCTGTGCCGAGCCACCGTCCTCCCGGGCTACCAACGCCTCCCGCTGCCGTTGGCTTGGAGCACGATGGCCCTTCAGCTGCATGTGCGTCGCTGGACGCACATGCAGTCTGACGGGCTTCTGCGGGGCAGAGAGCGAGCGCTCCCTGCCCCGCAGACACCGCGAGGCTGCTGGGTCCCTCACAGCGCTGAGGACCCGCCGGGGCCCCAGTGCGCCTCCCCCGGCAGCGTCGCGATGACATCACGTCATCGCGACGCTGCCCATCCTCGGCGCGCAGCGCGTCATGGGCCTGCGCCCCGAGGAGCTGCCGGAGGAGCGCGGGCTGAAGAGGACAGAGCGCGCTCCGCCGGGGGATTTAAAGGTGAGTATTAATGTTGTTATTTTTATAGCGTTTACCTGCCTCAGTGCCCCTATATACTGCCTGTGCCCCTATAATGCCTGCCTGTGGCCCCCCATATCCCTGCCTGTGCCCCTATAATGCCTGCCTGTGGCCCCCATATCCCTGTCTGTGGCCCCCTAATACTGCCTGTGCCCCTATAATGCCTGCCTGTGGCCCCCATTTA
This sequence comes from Phyllomedusa bahiana, assembly GCA_025379985.1. NCBI lineage: Eukaryota > Metazoa > Chordata > Amphibia > Anura > Hylidae > Phyllomedusa > Phyllomedusa bahiana. The sequence continues at coordinate 2,088 of JAODAL010010357.1, read as the reverse complement.
CTGCCTGTGCCCTTTTATACCTGCCTGTGGCCCCCATATGCTGCCTGTGCCCTTTTATACCTGCCTGTGCCCCCCATATACTGCCTCATTGCCCCCATATACTGCCTCAGTGCCCTTATATACCTGCTTGTGGCCCCCATATACTGCCTCAGTGCCCCCATAGACTGCCTCAATGACCCTATATACCTGCGTGTGGCCCCATATATTTGCCTGTGCCCCCTATATACTCCCTATGGCCCCCATATACCTGCCTGTGGCCCCCTATATACGGGCCTCATTTGCCCCCATACTGCGCCTGTGGCCCCATATACTGCCTCAATGACCCATATACCTGCTTGTGGCCCCATATACTGCCTGTGCCTCCCTATACCTGCCTGTGACCCCCTATACTTGCCTGTGGCCCCTATATACTGCCTCAGTGCCCCTATATACCTGCCTCAGTGCTCCTATATACCTGCCTCAGTGCTCTTATATACCTGCCTCAGTGCCCCGATATTCTGCCTCAGTGCCCCTATACTGCCTCAGTGCTCCCATATACTGCCTGTGGCCCCCATATACCTGCCTGTGGCCCCAAATACTGCGACAGTGCCCCGATATACCTAACTGAGGGGACTGCTAAAACCTAAAATTAAGGAGTTGCTGGAAATGTAGGTTTCTAAGATATTTGTTTTCCAAATCCTCAGGGACGAGTATTGGCCGGAGCAATCAGCATGAAAGGTGTGACCGGATGGAGAAGAAAAGGAAAGTGAACGACGCTGATCAGAAAAGACGTCTCCGATGAGTCACTAAAATGTAACTGCAGTGTAATCACCCTTTTATGTCTGCAGAGTCTACTTACAACTAGTTTCTACCACTCATATGGCCCCTGTATGGCGGTTTGGGATATGTAATCAGAGCCTGTGTACAGCTGATAGGCACATTGTGGGGGTCGCGTTCGGTCAGGGTTCCCGGCAGGATTATTTGAGCCTTAAGTAGTTAAGTTTTTGGGTCTTGGTTTTGTAGGAGTGTTTTTAGTCACAAAACACTTGTTTTGGGAGATTTGCTCCATGTATCGGTGGATTATTTTGGGGACTGTTTAGGGGTATTGTCATATGAAGGTGAGAAGTTCTGAAAAAGTAAATTTGTCATTTGGGGATTTTTACTGTACAGTGACTGCTGAGGAATGGACGGATCTGTGTGGGATGTGCAGAAAATTAGTGACAGGAACAGAAGGTTTTCTCTGTAAAAAAACATCCGCAGTTCACAATGAGGCGGGAAAAACACAAAGGGCCCGAGCCCCGGATGTTTTAGGACCCTAGCAACGCCCCCGCTTTCACACATGACTCTTGCACCCTGGGGTTTTTCCTGCTCCCCTCTGGGCCAGTTCAAGCCTGGACTTTCCAGTTGGGAGTAATAGAAAATAAGATTTGAGCACCATAATAATCCAGTATATCAGTAATTATCTCCCGGTTTCGACCAGTAATGGCTTTCCCCGGGAAAGACCTGAATGAGTGCTGCAAGGACTGTTAAGTTTAAGAGGTGGCTAAGCGCAGAACGCGTGCTCTTCGCTTAGGTCTTTCTCTTTTCCATGTTGCGCCGCGTGCTTGTTGCTTAGCCACCTTTAAGCCTTAGAACATTCATCCAGGCCTCTCCTGATGAAAGCCATTCCTGACCAAAATGTTGAGACAATTGATAACAAACTGAAATGTTGAAGTGCTTGAATTTCCTGTCTAATTCTGTCAATTGGAGAGCAGCATTGCTTGTTTCAATTGTTTCATTAAAACTTTAGACCCAACCAAGGTGTGCTGGGGAGTCTGTGGAGTCTCCCCTTCTGTATCCATGGTGGCCGATGCCCTTCCACTGAGAAGCCTACTCCTATCATAGCAAGAGAGGTACCACTCTCTCTACTCCTAGTATAATTAGTTAACATAAAAAAAACAGAATTTAAATGTAAGTATATCTGCTTCTGACAATCTACATAACAAGCAAAATAGTCTCCACAGTGGCTCTCCTGGTGATTGTCACCCAGCTTTTTAAGATTCCAGAAAATCTGCCTTACTATGTAATAATATTGGAGTGTGGGAACGCATTATGCATAGTAGGGCAGCA